>SKCR01038040.1:0-184361 GCA_019454045.1 Zanthoxylum bungeanum
GGAAGAATCATGTGTGTATCTGAAGGCCAGTGGGAGCATGGTCGTATTTTTAGTCCTATATGTTGATGACATCCTAATCATTGGGAATGATTTAGGTATGTTGCAAAGCGTGAAAGCGTACCTCTGTAAGAATTTCTCCATGACGGACCTGGGAGAAGCTTCCTATGTTTTAGGAATAAAACTCTATAGAGATAGACAAAGGAGGCTGATTGGGTTATCCCAATCAACGTACGTAGATAAGATCTTGGAACGGTATAGCTTTGGTAACTGTAAGACAGCAAACATACCGTTCAGACATGGGATTCATCTTTCCAAGAAGATGTGTCCACAGACAGAAGATGAGAAGGTTAGAATGTCTAACCAACCTTATGCTTCATGTTTGGGTAGCATAATGTATGCCATGTTATGTACGAGGCCTGATATCAGTTTCGCTGTTAGCGTAACTAGTCGATATCAGTCCAATCCAGGTAATGACCATTGGATGGCCATTAAACATATCCTAAAGTATCTTAAAGGTACTAAGGATAAATTAATAATATATGGAGGAAACGAACTGCAGGTTAATGGGTATACAGACTCCGATTTCCAATCGGATCCCGATGATAGAAAGTCTACATCTGGATTTGTCTTTACCCTTAACGGAGGTGCAGTTTGTTGGAAGAGTTCCAAACAGGGATCGACAGCTGATTCCACCACTGAGGCGGATATATTGCAGCTTCTGAAGCTGCAAAAGAGGCTGTGTGGATAAAGAACTTTATCACAGAATTGGGAGTTGTCCCAAGTATCGAGAATACGATTCCGTTATACTGTGATAATACTGAAGCCATTGCGCAAGCAAAGGAACCGAGGGCGCATCAGAAGTCGAAGCATGTGGAATACAAGTACCACATCATTCGAGAGATCGTGTCGCGAGGGGATATTGTCGTGTGTAAGGTACCGAGTGAAGATAATGTAGCAGACCCGCTGACGAAGGCCATACCTCCGAAGCTGTTTGATAAACACGTGGAGTCTATGGGTATTAGATACAATCGATATTGGCACCAGAGCAAGTGGGAGATTTTGTTGGGGTTGGTGCTCAGAGCGCCATTCCCGGTTGTATTTCTGTTAAATACTTCTGTAAAATATTATTATTATGAATAATATAACAGTTTCTATAATATAATCTATATTACTATATGGTAAAGACGTAATGACCCGAGAATGATTAGTCATGATACAGTTGCAAAAGCGTCGCAACGGACATTGAGAAGTATCATGACGTTGTCATTCTCAGACAGTTCCTGGTCAAGGTTTACACTACTTGGTCATTATAGTAAACCCGTTGAGACCGTACATTTCGTATACTGGAATATATGATCTCCAATGGTTCTCAATGACCATTATCTTGGAGACTAGTATAGACGTGTAGGTGTTTATGCGGAAACACTGAACGACTCCCCGAAGATTCTTAATGGGTGGTACACCAGCGTCAATAAGAATCTTCTTGGGTTGAGTAGCACTTGTGATTCTTAGACTTGAGATGCCATTGTGGGCGCACATGAGACATCTTCTACACTTAGAACGTGTTGGTAATCTAATAACCATATCCCAAGATCAAAAACCAAGCAATATATATAAGAATGAATTAGATTGAAGTAATGGCGGAAACAATACTCACAAATAGCCAAATGTGGATGCAATGGATGAAGCAAAATCCTCCTTTGTGCAGTGAAGATTTCGGCCAAGCAGTGAAGAGAAGCTCCAAGCTTGAATTTGATCCTTCCAAGCTCTAAGATGAGTTTCCCATATCACCTTGTATGATCCCTTGATGGTGCTAGCCAAAGATGTGTTCTTTTGTTCCAAACAAACACAATTCTTCAAGCTTTTGCAACAAAACCCTGAAAATGGAGAGCAAAGAAACTGTTACAGTTTCGGTAATTAGAGAGGGAGAGAGTTATTGATTTTTGTCTCAAAAATCAATTTTATTATATGTTATAATTATATTAATAATAATATAAATATAACACAAACCATGCAAAGACTTAGAGTGTCTTACACTCAATTTCCATGCATTACCTTGAGTGCATTATACACTATCTTCATGCATTGCATCTTGATTAAATAATGCAAATAATGACAAGTGTCATGTGGGCCCCACACGTTTCCAAATGAAAGTGGGCCCACTTGCACTCACACGCGTTCGGGTTCGATATTTCCGAAATATCGAGCTTACGTCGCGACGTTAATTAAATCGAATTTAAATAAATAATTGCGCCTAGCGAAATTATTATTTACGTCGCTAACGAATTAATTCTAAATTAATTCGTTTGCCCGAATTAAAATCTAATTTCAATTTCGCGTCGAAATCGAATTCCGTTTATTATATCGAATATAATAATTTTACGATTAATTCTAAATTAATCGTTCTCTCTCTTTATACAGTACTTTATCCAAGATAAAGTCTCTCTCCTTAATTAATCCAAGATTAATCGAGTTTGAATCATACGTCATCGGTGAATCTTCGGGAAGCGACCCAAGAGACCTCTAGATATGTTGGCAGTAAATCCGGTTGTCGAACTATTCGAACACGTACGTACCAAGTACTACGTTTTTACCGATTTACAAGACAGGTTAGCTTCTAGCAAAACGCCATGCCTACCCAATTCTCTAGAAATATTCTTACTGGAATATTAGATCTATAACAGGCGTAGCATACCGTAGTATAGTGTATATCGAACCAGTATCGGATGATCACATGCTAGGGCTGGGGCTGGATAAGTGTCTGCCCCGTCCGAAACACATATCGGATGTCAAGCAACCAGTCTCTTTGAATCGGATAATCCTGACCTAGTCATATTATCCCGATGGTTGCAACCATTATAGAGTACTAGTTCTGAATCCCTCGCGATCATCATCTCCATATGTCTGAAGTGATACTTCCCATCTTGACATCACACCCAGTACACTATGATTCTCGATAAACTCAGAAGAGGTATACACAGAACTCGTTAAAGCCCTGGACCACCAAACCTAAATTTTACCGATTGTCGTAAGTACTAGCGATGCAAGTCTCAGGTTAAGATCATATGCACCTACCCTGAAGCGGACTCCCATAGACACGCAGACATACTACCAATGGGACTCCGCGGGGTCTATCCAGAGCGAAGCTGTTTTCCGTACCATCGGTAAAACACAACCTCCTACCGCACTTGCATAAGTATCCAATACTTAAATATATGAGAACTATGCCGTTGTGCCCTCACAACATGCACAAGTGTAGTACTAGTCTATTCCGCATTATCGATGTCCAATCTCGATAATACTACGACTAGGGATATTTAATGATTAAACCTTTATGGATTGATACTGTCTCATATCATCACAATCCGGAACTAATCATAGGGACTTTTACTACCATTTATATTTCTAAGTAAATAAATTACAAAACGGTAAAAGGCAATTTCATTACTACATAGTTAATTTTGTACAATAATACAATATCATTTACAAAATAGTGACGCTATGGGACATTACTGTCTAACAATCTCCCACTTGGCCTATAGCCAGTCACTCAAGCATCTAATACCTGAACTATGTACATGTCGCTCAAACTTTTCCCGAGGAATAGCCTTCGTCAGCGGATCTGCAATATTATCCTCTGATGCGATCTTCTCGATCTTCACATCGCCACGATGTATGATCTCTCGAATCAGATGGAATCGTCGAAGAACATGTTTGGATCGTTGATGAGACCTTGGTTCCTTAGCCTGTGCTATAAGCCCCGCTATTGTCACAATACATGGAACGGGCTCAGCTGCTAACGGAACTACTCCTAATCCAATTAGGAATTTTCGGATCCAAACTGCCTCTTTTGCTGCTTCAGCTGCTGCAATGTACTCCGCTTCAGTTGTTGAATCGGCAACAGTATCTTGCTTGGAAGATTTCCAGCTCTCACTGCTCTCCGTTATTCAAGCAAATATGTACCCGGTTTGTGACTTGAAGTCGTCTCTGTCGGTTTGGAAACTTGCATCGGTATAACCCAGATACCTCAAGTTCTCCATCTCCATAGATTAAGAAAACATCCCTTAGTTCTTTTAAGATACCTAAGGATATTCTTAACCGCCATCCAGTGATCCTGTCCTGGATCGGCCTGATATCGACTGCACATGCTCAAAGCATAGGACACATCAGGTCGTGTACATATCATGGCATACATGATCGATCCGACTGCCGAGGCGAACGGAGTCCGACTCATGTTGTCTCTCTCATCTTGTGTTTTAGGACACATGTCCCTAGATAGAAAGACGCCATGTGATGTTGGCAACAGTCCCTTCTTGGACTGATCCATGTTGAATCTCTTCAACACTTTATCAATATATGTACTCTGGGAGAGTCCAAGTAGCTTTCTAGATCTATCCCGGTAGATCTTTATTCCTAGAATAAAAGCTGCTTCTCCCAGATCTTTCATGGAGAATTTCAATGAAAGCCAAGCTTTCACCGACGTTAACATGGGAATGTCATTGCCTATTAGCAATACATCGTCGACATAAAGGACAATAAAAGTCAGTGCACTCCCACTAACCTTCTTATATACACAAGGATCATCTACGTTTGAATGAAATCATATTCTTTTATGACCTCATCAAAACGTTGGTTCCATGACCTCGATGCTTCTTGCTTCAGTCCATAAATGGACCGATTTAACTTACAAACCTTGTTTGCAAGTCTTGGTGCGATAAAACCGTCAGGTTGTTGCATATAAACATCCTCCAACAGGTTTCCGTTAAGGAAAGCGGTTTTAACGTCCATCTGCTGCCATATTTCGTAATCGTAATATGCAGCTATTGCAAGCATTATCCGAATGGATTTAATCATGGCAACGGGTGAGAAAGTTTCGTCATAATCAACTCCAAGTTGTTGACGATACCCCTTCGCTACAAGCCTAGCTTTGTACGTTTGAACGTTGCCATCCATGTCTGTCTTCTTTTTGAAGACCCATTTGCATCCAATAGGCTTTACGCCTTCTGGTGCATCAACCAGTGTCCAAACTTGGTTGGTATACATGGAATCCATTTCGGCCTTCATGGCATCCTCCATGCCATAAAGTGGATTCGATACCCCTGTATCGCTTCCTCATACGTAGCCGGTTCAGTATCCTCAATAAGATTAATATCTACATGAGGTGAGATCAGGAATCCATACCTCTCAGGTATTACCCTGACTCTCTCCGACCTACGTAGTCCTTGTGTAATTGAAGATTGTGGTTCAGTCTCATCTTGGATGGACTGTTCATGTTCCGTTCTAGATTCAATGCCAGGAACAGTATCACTACGACTTTCATCGAGTTCTACTTTCCTCCCACTAACCACTCCCACTAACTGCATTTATGAATTCCTTCTCAAGGAAAACTGCATGTAGAGCAACAAATACTTTGTTCTCTTTTGGGTTATAGAAGTAATATCCTTTGGTTTCCTTAGGATATCCAACAAATAGGCATTTATTTGATTTGGGTTCAAGTTTGGTACCTTCCAAACGTTTGACGTATGCCCAGCAACCCCAAATCTTCAGGAATGAGAAACCTGGTTTCTTTCCTGTCCATATCTCATACGGAGTCTGTTCAACAGACTTTGACGGAACCCTATTCAAAATAAGAATTGCACTTTCTAATGCATGTCCCCAGAAGGATATAGGTAGCTCAGTGCGACTCATCATCGACCTTACCATGTCCAGCAAGTACGGTTTCCCTTTCAGACACACCCATTTAATTGTGGTGTTCCAGGAGGAGTCCATTGTGAAAGAATACCATATTCTTTCAAGTAATCTTGAAACTCATTACTTAAGTATTCGCCACCACGGTCCGACCGTAATGTCTTAATACTCTTGCCTGTTTGTTTTTCAACTTCGTGTCGAAACTCTTTGAATTTCTCAAAAGTTTCCGACTTGTGCATCATTAGATACACATAACCATAACGTGATGCATCATCCGTAAAGGTTACGAAGTATCGATATCCACCTCTAGCCTGGCTAGACATGGGCCCACAAACGTCACTATGAACGAGGGCTAACAGTTCAGTGGCGCGTTCACCTTTACCGCTAAAAGGTGATTTAGGCATTTTGCCTAATAAACAAGATTCGCAGACGTCATATGAATTTGGATCAAATCCGTCCAAGTACCCATTCTTCGAAAGTGTGGATATGCGAGTCTTGTTGATGTGTCCCAGACGACAATGCCACAAATAAGTTTCTTCTTTTGGATTACTCATTTTGAGCCTTTTGTTTGTTATTTTACATTTTGGAGATTCATTTATATTCAAAATATAAAGACCATTATTTGCATCAGCACTGCAAATTTCTGCATCATTCATATATAAATAACACCTGGTGTTTTTAAATACAAAAGTGTACCCGTGTTTGGGTTAACAAAGATACAGAAATAATATTCCTAGTTAAACTAGGAACAAAATAACAGTCATATAGTTTAAGTACATGCCCCGAGGGCAGTTCCAAAACAAAAGTGCCTACGGCCAAAACAGCAACAGAAGTTCCATTTCCAACTCGTAGATCTACCTCCCCCGAAGCCAGTCTCCTGCTATCATGCAGATCCTGCACATCAGTACAAATATGAGAACCACAGCCCAGAATCAAAAATCCAATTTTTTTATTAAGACTAGTAGTCATATTTATCTCAATAACAAACATACCTGAGGCCGGAGCCTTGCCCCTGTATGTCCTCCTTATGTCCCTTGTTCATGCGGCAGTCACGCTTCCAGTGACCTCTTTTGCCGCATTTAAGGCAAACATCTTGAGACTTGTCCTTTGGCTTCCCAGAAGCCTTTGTTGACTTGGCCTTGCCTTTGTTCTTATGCTTCTTCTTCTTAACACCCCCAGTTGCCTTGAGCCCAGCTTTCGGCGTTTGAGATGTTGTTGCAAAGTGCGCCTCGCGCTTGTTGCCTTTCAGAAGTTCTTTCTCTGACTCCTTGAGAATTGACAACAACTCTCCAAGAGTGTCATCCGAATTCATCAGTTTGTAGTTGATGACAATCTGTTTCCAAGTATCGGGTAGTGACTGTAGAAGTACATCTATAGCCAGCTCAGACTCCAAGACTATACCCATACAAGCCAGTTCATCAATATCGGCTATCATTTGAGTCCCATGGACCTCAACAGAACTACCATCAGTCATACGGGTGCGAAAGATCCTCTTCACACCAACTCGTACCTCGCCATCCGCTTATTAGTGCGGTGAAGATCTTGCAATCTTGCCATCATATTATAAGGATCCAAGTCCCTATTTTGGCGACGAAAGTGTTGAGTTTGAGCAAGCACATGATCGACTGAGCCGTGTCACAATCATCACTGTGAGTTTTCCATAACTCCAGCTCAAGTGGCTCAGTGGGCTTAGGCCCGAGAGGTCTCTGAATCGTATACAGTATCCTCTCTGCCCCAAGGACTATCCTTAGGTTCATTTCCCAATCAGCAAAGTTTGTCCCCTTAAAGACATTGTCACCCATGATGATGTCACGGACATTTACCTTGCTAGCCATCTTAACTACGATAGTCCAACTATCTAGTTAACGATAAAAATGGGTACAGTCAAACTGTTACAAGAAAAATAACATTTTATTAGTCCAACTAATATTAAAAATTGACGAAATTAAATTTTGTAAGCGCGTAAAGCTAAGTATCTGAATGAAATTGCAAACTCAATACTAGCCTCCCACTATTTTCTACAAGTCTCTAACCCTCTGTTGAGTACTCGGGAAATCCAATTCCTAGTGGGCTAGGATCCCGTTAAATAACACACAACCTTGACTTTGGCCAACAAGTTGTATGATATTTAACTAGGTAGATCTCGAAGATCAATTGGATCCCATCCAATTCCTAGATCCGGTAGGTGGACATCCAAGTCCGAAACATATATATCTAATACATACGTCAATGTATCCAATACATTTTCCTAACCATTTCCTCTGAATCAACTAAGCCTTGGCTTTGGCACAACAAACCTAATGATTCCAGTTAAGCGGGACCCATTGACAAGGAAAGTTTCGTAATCAATGTCGATGGACAAGAAGTGATCTTGACTTTGGCCAACAAATCACAACTTGGACAGGACACCGATGTGTAACAAAACTCTCATGATTCAAACACATCCTCAATTGACAAAGGTCTTGACTTTGGCCAACAAACCAATGCCAATTTTGGATCTTGAGAAAGAATCATTCAACGGAAGGAAAATCGCTTAATATTGTTTGAGGGATTTTTCGCGTAATTGGCAACCAATTAATTTATCTTTGTTAGGTCTCATCATCATACACCCTTAAGCATGCTTCTAAAACATCATAAAGTGCATAAAGTAAAGTAATAGTGATATACGGATGGATATATAAACAAACTTGTTCCTAGAACAAATCACTCCCTTTCCTCTCCCCGCTAGCACTATTCTACTTCTACCCAATTACATAATACAATAAGAGAAACCTCATTTACATTGAGGGGAATTAGGTGAGAAGAGAATACATAGAGATAAAAGATAAGGCTGGACACGCAGGTCCAATTTATAAATTCCAAATTTACAATAATTTCTAAAATTACCCTTCCCTTCTAATATCCATCCGATATGCACTATTCATACAACACATCCACATTCATTCATTCATTCAAGGCATGTTATACAACCAATCAAATCCAATTAATTAGTCTTTAATTAGGTGACAATACAATGTTCAAACAATTGTTTGCATTTGCGCGAGTCCAACTCGTTTTGAGAATAAATACATATGGTATGAATTCACGAATTATATCGAACTACTCGTTAAATCCAATTTAAGTCGTATTCAATACTAATCCTATTATTTAATTCTAAATTAAATATATACACTTTTATTGTGCTTTTATAACTTAGATTCCAAATCTAGTTCTTTTGGGGTCTCAAAGCCCAACTAACATCTAATGTCCGTTTAATTAAAGTCCGATGGGCTTTCTATTGATTTCATTAGGCTTGGGCCTTGGTCAATGTGGGTCAAACCCAATTTCCAAGCCCAATAAGGAATCACCCTCATTAGCCATAAAACCAATATCAAGCCCATAAGGCCCAATTAAACATAAAAGCCCATTTATTACATTTGGACTTAAATGGTGTGATTTAGGCCCATTTTGGATCCAATCCAAATGGTCCAAATCTACTTGGCCCAACCAAGCCCATTTATGACCAAATATAATAGTTTTAGGCCCAATTCCAATTTAAGCCTAATTAACTAAATTTTAAAATTCCAAATTTTATAACTTAATTAATTAAAGTGTATGTTCATGATTAATCCTTTAAATCAATATTTCCAAAATATCAAATTAATCTATTAATCATATTTTTATCTTAAATACATGTCCAACATTATTTAATCAAAAAATCATGTCCCTAATTTGTCATCAAGCATTCGGCCAAGGTGAACAATATGGTTCCGATTTCGTTTTCAATCCAATCAATTCACAAATATCATCTCCATATTATTTCAAGTCATCCAATGTCTTAAAATTAAAAAATCATCTAGTCCTCATGCTTGCATGTATTCGGCCAAGCCACTTTGGGGTTGGAAAAATTAATCCAATTCATTTTCCATGAAATTGATGATGTATAATTCATTTAACATACATCTAAGCATATTTAATCAAGCAAACTCATCAAATCATGCTTCAAACAATTTTCCCCAAATAACATCCTAATATATTTGCATGCATTTTAGGCTCAATGATACCATTGTTGGTAATCTAATAACCATATCCCAAGATCAAAAACCAAGCAAGATATATATAAGAATGAATTAGATTGAAGTAATGGCGGAAACAATACTCACAAATAGCCAAATGTGGATGCAATGGATGAAGCAAAAACCTCCTTTGTGCAGTGAAGATTTCGGCCAAGCAGTGAAGAGAAGCTCCAAGCTTGAATTTGATCCTTCCAAGCTCTAAGATGAGTTTCCCATATCACCTTGTATGATCCCTTGATGGTGCTAGCCAAGATGTGTTCTTTATGTTCCAAACAAACACAAATTCTTCAAGCTTTTGCAACAAAAACCTGAAAATGGAGAGCAAAGAAACTGTTACAGTTTCGGTAATTAGAGAGGGAAGAGAAGTTATTGATTTTTTGTCTCAAAAATCAATTTATATTTATGTTATAATTATATTAAATAATAATATAAATATAACACAAACCATGCAAAGCTTAGAGTGTCTTACACTCAATTTCCATGCATTACCCTTGAGTGCATTATACACTATCTTCATGCATTGCATCTTGATTAAATAATGCAAATAATGACAAGTGTCATGTGGGCCCCACACGTTTCCAAATGAAAGTGGGCCCACTTGCACTCACGCGTTCGGGTTCGATATTTCCGAAATATCGAGCTTACGTCGCGACGTTAATTAAATCGAATTTAAATAAATAATTGCGCCTAGCGAAATTATTATTTACGTCGCTAACGAATTAATTCTAAATTAATTCGTTTGCCCGAATTAAAATCTAATTTCAATTTCGCGTCGAATCGAATTCCGTTTATTATATCGAATATAATAATTTTACGATTAATTCTAAATTAATCGTTCTCTCTCTTTATACAGTACTTTATCCGAGATAAAGTCTCTCCTTTATTAATCCAAGATTAATCGAGTTTGAATCATACGTCATCGGTGAATCTTCGGGAAGCGACCCAAGAGACCTCTAGATATGTTGGCAGTAAATCCGGTTGTCGAACTATTCGAACACGTACGTACCAAGTACTACGTTTTACCGATTTACAAGACAAGTTAGCTTCTAGCAAAACGCCATGCCTACCCAATTCTCTAGAAATATTCTTACTGGAATATTAGATCTATAACAGGCGTAGCATACCGTAGTATAGTGTATATCGAACCAGTATCGGATGATCACATGCTAGGGCTGGGGCTGGATAAGTGTCTGCCCCGTCCGAAACACATATCGGATGTCAAGCAACCAGTCTCTTTGAATCGGATAATCCTGACCTAGTCATATTATCCCGATGGTTGCAACCATTATAGAGTACTAGTTCTGAATCCCTCGCGATCATCATCTCCATATGTCTGAAGTGATACTCCCATCTTGACACACACACCCATACACTATGATTCTCGATAAACTCAGAAGAGGTATACACAGAACTCGTTAAAGCCCTGGACCACCAAACCTAAATTTTACCGATTGTCGTAAGTACTAGCGATGCAAGTCTCAGGTTAAGATCATACGCACCTACCCTGAAGCGGACTCCCATAGACACGCAGACATACTACCAATGGGACTCCGCGGGGTCTATCCAGAGCGAAGCTGTTTTCCGTACCATCGGTAAACACAACCTCCTACCGCACTTGCATAAGTATCCAATACTTAAATATGAGAAACTATGCCGTTGTGCCCTCACAACATGCACAAGTGTAGTACTAGTCTATTCCGCATTATCGATGTCCAATCTCGATAATACTACGACTAGGGATATTTAATGATTAAACCTTTATGGATTGATACTGTCTCATATCATCACAATCCGGAACTAATCATAGGGACTTTTACCATTTATATTTCTAAGTAAATAAATTACAAAACGGTAAAAGGCAATTTCATTACTACATAGTTAATTTTGTACAATAATACAATATCATTTACAAAATAGTGACGCTATGGGACATTACTTGTCTAACAAGACGGCAGTCACGTCACCGATCTATTTATCAGACCTCCTCCTGTTCGTGTTCTTGGGTGTAGACAGATCCTCAGGGTGTCCTATGTGTATCAAGATAGTTCGTCAGTTCTGTGTATCAGAGCATAGGTAGTCCATATGATTAGCAATCAGATAAAACCATGGGCCCGTGGTAAAGTTTATAAGCTAGTTCTAAACATTCTTTTGAGATTGCTAATAGAATAGTCGACTGGATAATCCCGATAGAGATTTGGCGTTTACATCTATATCTCTGGGATTTATCCGGATACCTGTGACGGAGGAATTATACATTTGCCATGACCTCGACCTGTATGGTTCAGCGAGATTATCTGTTATCGTCATAATCTACGGGTGGATAGATTATAGACACGAAATTAGATTTCGTGACGGATATACCTGAATCTAGAGAGTCTCAATAATGAACATACTCGTAGAGCACTAGAGCAACATTATAAATAATATTGATTATCTATAAAGTCGTTTAAAGGTTAAACGCAAGATACGTGCTAAAAGGACTAGATAGTCATTTGCTTAATTATTGTGTATTTACATTTAATACTTGATTAATTTAAATACACATTAATTAATAGTCAAAATGAGTTATTTGACTTATATCCTAAATGAATATATGTTTTTAATATTTAATGTAAATATTATATATATATTTAATTTATTTGTATTTGATTAATTAATTGATTATTTAATTGTTAAATGATTAAATTAATTAAAATATAAATATCTTACATTAGGATATTTAAAGTAAATGATGTTAGTTGCTTTTGTTGACTTAATTAAATATCTAATAAAGTTGTATTTAGATATTTATACAAGTTGACCAAATTAATTTGAAATGAAAAATGAAATTACATAACTTGTGTTTGGATTTGTGAAATTCGGCCAAGGCACATTTGGTGCAAGTATATATTGATTTTCATTTCACCTTACACTTAACCTAATACACTTTACTAAAAGAAACTCCATCGAAGAAACTTAAAGAAGCTTGAGAAAAAAAGAAAGATTAAAGATAGCTTGGAATTTAGTAAGTTTTTCAAACTTGCTATTAGAGAGGAAATTGTTCCTTAGGTTCTAGGCTTCAACATGTGATGTTCTTAGATATTTATTTCTTTATTTCTTTGTGTTTTTGTTGATGGAAGTTTGATAGAAGTGTTGAGCATGTATGGTGAAGGAAGGTTGTGACTATTGTAGTTGTAAACTTTCTTTTAAGGTTTTTGAAACCATGTTGCTAATCTAGAGTTATTGACCCACTCTTAAATGACCTAGATTTGATCTTGAGTTATTTCATTGTGTTGAGACTTGGATTGGATGGAAGAATGATGATTGAAGTAATTGATTTAATGTATTTGGTCTAATTTGTCCAATTTGAGGAAATTGAAAAATTAGGGTTCTTGACTAATTCCAAATTTGGGCGTTTTCATATATGTTGTGTATTTGTGTGTGTATATGATGCATATAAAGTTTCATGTTCATTGGATTACATCTTGATGTGTTTTGAAGCATGAAATGACAAATGGTACATTTTGGGCACTAATGAGTGCTCACGGCTTTGATGATGATTTATGGGATTTTTGGTGCTTTTGGTGTTTTGATGTTTTGAACATGCTAAGTTCATCTTAGAAATGATTTAGAATCATTCAAAATTGATTTGATCAATTTCGGACTAAAATGGACAAAAATACAAAGCAAGGATATTTTGGTAAATTCACTTGAATATGATTCATTTGAATTTTATTTCATAATTTGATTATTGGAATATTAAATAAATATGTTTATTTAATTAATCCGAGAAAAAGTTTTGAAATCTGAAAATCGGATTTTCACCGCTTCCGCTGCGTTACCGAACTCACCCCCTAAAAACCCCTACACCTAACTCCTTGAAATGGGGCCTTTGTCATCTTTCCTTTGATACATGACACACAAATTGGATAAGTATCTAAGGTAAGATTTTCAATCATACCATCCTTTACCAATTTGGATAGACGTCTAAAACCCACGTGGCCCAATCTCTTATGCCATAATTCAATATTATTTAATTTAGACTTCCTACTTGTATTTTTCTCTATATTAAAGATATTTCTACATGTTTCCAAAACATAGTGACCATTTGATAAGAACATTCACAATTCAATAAATTATCTTTATCATATAAACATAAAGTTTCATCCTCAATATTTATTTTATATCCCTCTTTATCTAATATTGGCAGTAATATTATTTGTCTGATAAGTGAGGGAACATATTAACAATCATGTAAATATAATTTGCATCCATTTGGGAGATCTAGAACAATTGTTCCTATGGCTTTGACATCCAATGTCTCACCATTGCCAACTCTAAGCTGGATCACCTTTTATTCATCCTTCTTTTAACCCTCATTTCCTGAGGGAATTGTAAATATAAATAGGACTACCAATGTCTAACACCTAATCATTATTTGCATCTAAGGCTAATGACATGTAATTGGAAAAATACAAAGCGTACCTGAGGGTCCTGCTTTTCCTTTTAGCTCTGGACAATCCTTCTTCCAGTGTCCAGACTTTTTACAACATAGATATTGATCACGAGCTACTTTCAGTTTTGCGCCTTTGCGCTTATTGGAGTTCTTCTTTGATATCTTCTTATTCCATATCTTGATTTTCTTTGACTTCCCAGAAGTCTTTGAAGAGCCAGCTCCACCATGGAGATACAGTGTGGGGTTGCTTTTTCTCAAATCTTCCTCCGCCGTGCGTAGCATGTTATGAAGTTATTCGCATGTGGCTTGCATCGAATTCATATGGAAATTTAATACAAAGCTAGCATAAGAACCATACAAAGAAGACATAATCAAATTACGGCCCAGCCGTTCATCAAACACAATGTCTTGTCATTATAGATATCGAATCTGGTCTATTATGTTCAAAACATGAGTGCTGACAGCTCCTCCCTCCTTGAGTTCAGCACAGAACAATTCCTTAGACCTTCAATAAAGTTCTATCTCTTGGTTTTCTTCGTACAACTCATTGAGTGTTCACATGATGCTCCAAGCATCCGGTACTTCAATGTACTATCTCAGCAAATCTGGAACCATCGATCCCAAGATGTAGGATTTCACCTTCAGGTTATCATCATTCCATCTATCAAAAGTTTCTCGCTCTTCTGGAGTGGAGTCAGGATCGATATCAATAAGCAGTGGATTGATCGTGACATAAGTCAACTTTTCCAATTCCAAGACAAGGAACATGTTCATTTCCCATTCGAAATAGTTCTCGACTCTTTTTAGCTAATTGCAATCCAAAAGTTCAATCAATGGATTAGCGGCAGCCATCTACAAGGCAATATTTTGAGTAGTAGCAGAACAATTTTCATTTCGAAAGTGATAGTGTAGGCACTGCATTTTTGCATATAAGTCCCTATGAAGAGTCTCATTTGGAGACACTACCTTTTAAGTCGAGGAAGTCGTGGGAAACAGACGTCGGAAGGGAATCGGTATTTTGTTCGCTTGTTTAGCTTCAGGCTCGCTTGTTGGATCTCCATTTTAAAACACATTCTTAGCCCAATCCAAGAAATAATTAAAACATGTCACAAATTAAAATTAAAACCAATTAAATTGAAATTAAATTAAATTAAATTAAAATCACATTAAATCAATCCAAACTTAAATAATTCACCTAGCCCAAAACCCCCCGCAAACCACTGGTCATTGACCTAAAACCCCCGCAAGCCCACACACCACTAAACCAAAGCCAACCAAACCCACCAACCAAAGGCCCACACACGCCCAAGCCCATAAAAGACATCCAAAAATACTAAAATGCATATTTAACACATGAGAAAATCAAAATAAAACAAATAAAATCTAAGTAATTGCATGCCTAATTAAGACAAATCAAATATATCCCTTCCTAATAAAACAAATCTCATGCCTAATTAAAAATAAATCAAATAAAATTATACCAAGTTAGCACAAATCACCTACCTATAACAAAACAAATTAAATATTAGACTTTCCTTGTGAGAGACTAATTGATTCCTTCCTTTTCAAACATGGATTAACCCTAGCCTTTGCCTATAAAAATAACACAAATTCCAACACTCCCCCTCTCCTTTCATTCACGAAAAACACACACAAAATAAACCCTAGCTCATTCACACAATATTCCCATAAGAAAACAAAAAAACATTCACGAAAAAAACAACAAAAAACCCTAAAAACAATACACGCTCTCACCCTTTAACTCCTCACGCCCAGCACCCTCACAAGCCTTAAACGCAACCCTAAACAGCCCCCAATGCCGACGCCACCTTGCAAATGATAAACTCCAACCACGTAGCACCCTCCACTCATGTAGCACCCTACTGCATCTATCAAAGCCAGGCACCTGACACTCATTAGCACGTTACTGCACCTCTCAAAGCCACGCACCTGACCACGTAGCACCCTCCACTCACTTAGCTTCATCACACCAACATAGCTTGTTTAATCATAGTTTTCCCTATTCACTCATTGCCATCATACAGCCACGCAGCACCCACGCACCAGTCCTCTTAAACCAGCCCCAACTCACGCGCATAACCTCCTCTACACACAACCAATCCATTGCCGAGAGAACCCTCCACAAACACAACCCATAAACCATCGAAACTGCCCCCTGAACTGCATTGTTCTGGCCGCATATACCCTCCACAAACTGCCGTATGTACCCTCCAAAAACTGCTTGAAACAGTCCCCATTTTACCGTGAAAATAGTCCCTAAACTGCCCAGTCCACCACCGAAAAACTTCACTTTTAATCCCTAAAATAGTAACTAAAAAACTGTACTTTAAACCTTCAAAAACACCCAAAACAGTAGCCTAAATTATCAAAAGCAGTGACAAAAAAAAGCAGCAAAACAGCATCGAAACGGAGCGAAAACAGTAGCTTGAGCAGTGATACAGCGAGGAGAAACGTTGGATTAGTGAACCAGAAAAGTTGCAGAGCATTCTCCCTTCCGACGGCTGTGTAACGCGCTTTCAAGAGACGACAAAAGAGGTTAGACCTGAGGGCACCCTTTTTACTTATTATCTTTCATTTATTTTATATATTTTAATATATTATCGCATGAGAGTCGTTTGTTGAGGTATGATGTGAATTACAGAGGAATGGAATGCGTGTTCTCTTTTGTGGTATATCGGATGGAAACCCGGACGTAAATTCCGTAGCCGAATCCGAATGGACGGTAATGCAGTTTGCACTCGGGATACAATGCCACGTACTACTTAAGAGAAAAACGTTTTTCGTTTCATCCAACCATGTATTTGAGCATGATTAGGTTTCTAGTACGTTATTTATTTTTGTAAGCATGATTTAGTCTAGTATGTTATTTAGTTATTTATTTTTAAGCATGATTAGTTATTTATTTTGCGTTTGGGATTTGCATTATGTTTAGGTTGTTATTTGTTTTCCGCATTATATAATTGAAGTATGTTCATGAGATTATCGTGTGTTGTCGTGTGTTATGTTGATTTACTTTTCAAGCATGCAAACTTAGACATAGGATTTATCTTTATGAACATGAACTAGATATACGTTTTTCTTGAGCATGTTGCGTAGATTCGGTTAAGATATTGTACAAATCACATCATTACAAGTGGCATAAGTAAGGGACCATTCCGAACCCAACGGTTTGAGGTCTTCCCTTGCGAGGGGTGAGTGCGGCCTTAAATCTTTGTCCTGGTTCACACAGGGTGGCGACTCTATGTTAATTCTCCGGTTTAGTTCCCCCGCGGACTATTCAATACTCCCAACTAGGCTGCGAGCCTAGAACAGCATCGCCGATTTCTGTGTCCTACAGTCTAGCGACTCCACTGGGGATAGAGAATCGGCCCCGAAATAATGTCTTGTAATATTATGATTTGTGCTTTAAGTTAACCGTTCCTATAGTGGATTGAAAGGGGTTTAATCAAAGGCATTTTTAAGGCTAGGTAATGGTTTGGTGTCTTCCTTCACTCATTACCTTTCTATAAGGAAAAGCTGTGAAGGCACCTAGATAATCATATACTCGTAGCCTATTGTGATGGACTAATTTGGAGGACTCGTTGTTTATTCCTGTCACCAAGCGATAAGAGCCTAAGAGGCTTGGGTATTTAAGAGAGTTCGCTCCACCCTCCCTCTAGGGAATCTACAACGGGAAGTCCATTTGACAGTTAGTCACACACCATAGCTCGTTGGCACGTACCTTAGTGTATAAAAAAAGGTACACTCACTTGGTCGCTCGGACCCCTGAGTGGGGAGACCTAGTTGTAGGTAATCCTTCGTCAGCGAGAGCCTTTGTCCACACCCCCGTAAACCCGCATGTGAACCTTGGTCGTAGAACTAATAAGAATTATTTACTTGTGCTTGTGTTTTGGACCATTGTCATTTGGATTTAGTTGGACTTTTTGTCATGAGGTATGGGCTTGTTGGGCCATTTAAACTGGGATGAGTCTGTGCTTTATGGCAATGGGGCCAAAAGCTTCTAAAATATCGATGGGCCATTTTGTGTTTAGGCCTCGTATCATTTGAAGTTGTTTAGCCATGTTATCGCAAAGTGTAAACCTGTTGGGCCTTTTCAACTGGGACAAGTTTGCACTGCGCAATGGTGTGGTTAAACACTTTAAAATAATAATGGGGCGACCTATACATTCTATACATCGCACACATCTCATGCACCTCATGCATACATGCACCATGTTAACCCCTTTTTGTCTTGAAAGCCATCATAGATACCCGTTGGTTAGGGAAGAGGGCAGACTTGTCAAAAGACCGAGCAGCCACCAAGAGTACCGGCAGAAGACCTAACCCAACGGGATAAGAAACTCATTCATGCATGCATGCATACACGTAATGTATTTTGCATTCCTTTTTGTGTTTGTTTTGTTTTGTATTCAAAGGTTTCAACGGAGAAAAAAGAGAAAACGGCAAATGCAAGCCAACCAGAAGCAGCAACAATACAGTGTCATCAGTTTTAGGAATGAATCATGGGATTGAAGCCCACATCAGTCTCAGGAATGAATCAGAATCACTATCAGTTTCTGGAATGAATCACCGGGTTGAGGCCCGCATCAGTATTAGTCTCAGGAAGGAATCTCAGGGTTGAGGCCCACATGAGTTTGAGTTTCGGGAATGGATCTCAAGGGGCGAAGCCCACATTATCAGAAGATGACGGAAGAATTCTGTGGAGTGAAAAAAAAAGAGATGAAAAAAGAGAGAGAGAAATATTTGATAGTTAGATATATGTCCGGTGATGACATTGTTTGCTGTAGGGAGAAGCCTTAGAAACGATAAGTGCGAGACGTGTTCTCATCCGGTACTCTGAATGGATTGATCTCAGCTGGACTCGTGAGCACTTGATTACGGGATCTCAACAGTGGAAACCTGAGTGGTTGGCAAGATGACTAGTCGAAGGGATGATGGATCGGTGAATGACCGTTTCCCTGGATGTCCACCCTGGTTTACTTATGCTACGATATATGATATGGTTGGAAATAAAGAAAGAGTCTCTGCGATGAAAAATAGAAAAAAATAGACCGCATATAATCGATAAGCGTGAAGCTACCCATGGGCGAGTATTAGGACCACCATGAGGAGAAATGCTACCTTAAAGGGTAGGTGTGTCAAAGAAAAAGAAAAAAGAAAAAAAAAAAGAAAAAAAAAAGAGAAAGGAAATAATGAAAAGAAAGAGACGAAAGAAAAAAAAGATTATATCATGTTGAGTATGACGAAGTAATCACAGAGTGTGATCGAGACATCTAGATTGGTTAGACCCACCGATCCGATTCTTTGAAACGAAATCATCGAGTTGGCTCACTTAAGGAATAAGCTGTGAAAGAGCCTTGTCACACACACACTAGGAGTCTAGTTCAGATCACATATTCAGAGGATCAGAGTTGAGTGTATCATGTACTTTGAAGGTTCTCCGGTTTCGACGCGAAAGCATTCGTTGAGGATGAAAATATGTCTAGCTATCAGGATTATCTCATGAGAGGTAGTATAATATGTTGAAATGAAACATCACATCACTAGTATCAGTCTCGCCGGGTATGGCACTCTGGGGGCGATGCCCACATCTTTATCAGAATCAGTCTTGCCGGGTATGGAACTCTGGGGGCGCGGCCCACATATTTATCAGAATCAGTCTTGCCGGTTATGACACTCTGGGGGCGAGGCCCACATATTTACCACAATCAGTCTTGCCGGGTATGGCGCTCTGGGGGCGAGGCCCACTTTAGTTCAGTATCAGTTTTGCCGAGAATGGTAATCCGAGAATGGAGTAAGGTTCGAGAATGAACAAACCGAGAATGGTAATCGGAGAATGGTGCAGAGTTCGAGAATGGACAAGCCGATAATGGTAATCCGAGAATGAAGCAGATTCGGGAATGAACTAGCCGAGAATGGCAATCCGAGAATGGAACAGAGTTTGAGAATGAACAAGCCGAGAATGGTAATCCGAGAATGGAGCAAGGCTCGAGAATGGACAAGCCGAGAATGGCAATCCGAGAATAGAGCAAGGTTCGAGAATGAAAAAGCCGGAATGGTACTCCGAGAATGGAAACACAGTTTGGGAATGAACAAGCCGGGTAGTCTTGCCAGATATGGCACTCCGGGTACGGAGACATCAGTATCAGTTTTGCCGGGTATGGCACTCCGGGTATGGAGACACATTATCAGTATCAGTTGGGGTTGAGGCCCACATCAGTATCAACTTGGGGGCTAGGCCCACATTATCAGTATCAGTTTAGGGTCGAGGCCCACATCAGTAACAGCTTGGGGGCGAGACCCACAACATCAATATCAGATTTGGGGATGAGTCACATGGTCGAGACTCACATCATCGTCAATATCAGATTTGAGGGATGAGTCCCGGGACGAGGCTCACATCAGCATCAGTTTTGGGGATGAGTCTCAGGGTCGTGACCCACATCATCAGTAGTTTTGGGGATGAGTCCCAAGGTCGAGGCCCATGGCAGTATCGGTTTCGGGGATGAGTCCAGGGTTGAGGCCCACATCAGCATCATATCAGTTTCGGGGATGAGTCCCAGGGTTGAGGCCCACATCAGTATCATTTTCGGGATGCGTCCCAAGGTCGAGGCCACAATTTGTCAGTGATATTGGGATGCGTCCCAGGGTCGAGGCCCCCGTTGTCGGTTGCAGCTATTGGGATGCGTCCCAGGATCGACGTCCACTGCATCATTAGTTTCGGGATGCGTCCCAAGGTCGAGGCCCACATTTTGTCAGCGGTATTGGGATGTGTCCCAGGGTCGAGGCCCCCGTTGTCGATTGCAGCTATTGGGATGCGTCCTAGGATCGAGGTCCACTACATCATCATTTTCGGGATGCGTCCCAGGGTCGAGGCCCACATTTTGTCAGCGGTATTGGGATGCGTCCCAGGGTCGAGGCCCCCGTTGTCTGTTACAGCTATTGGGATGCGTCCCAAGATCGAGGTCCACTGCATCATTATTTTCAAGATGCGTCCCAGGGTCGAGGCCCACATATTGTCAGTGGTATTGGGATGTGGCACCAGAGACTCGGTCACATAAGTGAAATGAGGTTATTTACCATGACAAAGAAGGATCTAATCTCTGTCTCCAAAAATGTTGCTCTGGATCCTTGCAATCACTGTCTTTACGGTAAGCAACACAAAGTGTCTTTCAATTTCTTTTATACAAGAAAATCAGAGTTACTCAGTCTGGTGTACTCTGATGTTTGTGGTCCCTTTAAGGTAAATTCATTTGACGGTAATAAATATTTTCTAACTTTTATTGACGATGCTTCTCGGAAAGTATGGGTGTATTTTCTGAAATCAAAGGATCAGGTCCTGGACTATTTCAAACTGTTCCATGTCATGGTTGAGCGTGAAACAAGGAAGAAACTGAAGTGCCTTCGCACAGACAATGGAGGCAAATACACTTCCAGGGAGTTCGATGCCTAATGTGGAAGTCACGGCATACGACATGAATGACTGTTCCACGCACCCCACAACACAATGGTGTCGCTGAAATGATGAACCGCATCATTATGGAGAAAGTTAGAAGCATGATCAGCATGGCTAAGCTGCCAAAGCCATTCTGGGGAGAAGCTGTTTGTGCCGCCTGCTACCTGATCAACAGATCACCATCTGTACCGTTGAACTTTGAGATTCCAGAGAAAGTGTGGTCTGGTAAGAATCCATAATATTCTCACCTCAGAATATTTGGATGTTTAGCCTTTGCACACGTATCCAAGGAGCTCAAGTAGAAGCTCGATGCAAGGAAT
Source organism: Zanthoxylum bungeanum (assembly GCA_019454045.1). Taxonomy (NCBI): domain Eukaryota; kingdom Viridiplantae; phylum Streptophyta; class Magnoliopsida; order Sapindales; family Rutaceae; genus Zanthoxylum; species Zanthoxylum bungeanum. The sequence continues at coordinate 21,976 of SKCR01038040.1, forward strand.
ACTTCATACATCTTCATAGGCTATGGAGATGAGGAATTTGGATACAGGCTATGGGACCTAAAGGAAATGAAGTTCATCAGAAGCAGAGATGTAGTGTTTCTCGAAGACCAAACAATAGAAGACATTGAAAAGCCCAAGATGCCTTCTAAATCCAATGCCAACAAAGCTGATGCAAACCCAGATACAACCTCAGCACCAACACTAGTGGCCACAAATGATGATGAGGTGCAAGACATGCCAGAAGCATAATCAGAGGAGGAAGATGGTGGTGATCAGGGGAGCTGCAATATGCTCCATCAGAGTCTATATGATCATCCATAGATCCGGATGACAACAAAAAGCCAGAAAATAGTGAACCTCAAGTACGAAGATCTGAGCGAGGCCGGATTCTATCATCCAGATACTCAGGATCTGAATACATTCTGCTTACTGACGAGGGGGAGCCAAAAACCTTCAACGAAGCTGTATCTCATAAAGACAAAGACAAATGGCTGCACGCAATACATGATGAAATAGAATCTCTATAGAAAAACAACACTTATGAGATAGTCAAGCTCTAACATGGAATGAAGGCACAGAAGAACAAATGGGTGTTCAAGCTTAAGAAAGATGGTAGCGGAAAAATGGTGAAACACAAAGCCCGGCTAGTAGTCAAAAGATTCCTACAGAAAAATGGAATTGACTTTGATGAGATCTTTTCACCAGTGGTAAAAATGGCTTCAATTCGAGTCATCCTAGGATTGGTAGCCAGATTGAACTTGGAGCTTGAACAGATGGATGTCGAAACAACATTTCTTCATGGTGATCCGAATGAAGAAATCTACATTGAGCAGCCAGAAGGATTCAAGTTTTAGAAAAGAAAACCTTGTTTGCAAGCTGAAAAAAAGCTTGTACGGGCTCAAGCAAGCACTGAGGCAGTGGTACAAGAAGTTTGACTCATTCATGGTAGGTCAAGGGTACAAAAGAACTGCAACAGATCAGTGTGTATACATCCAAAGGTTTTCAAATGGAAATTTTGTTGCTCTTCTACTATATGTGGACGACATGTTGATTGTTGGACAAGAAGCAGCGAAGATCAGCCAGCTGAAGAAGGAACTCTCCAAGTCTTTTGACATGAAAGACTTAGGACTATATCAACAGATTTTGGGAATGGAGATTGTTCATGGCAGACAGAACAAGAAGTTGTGGCTTTCACAAGAAAGTTATATTGAACGGATAAACATGAGATTTGATATACAGAAAGCCAAACCAGTCAGCGATCCGTTAGCTCACCATTTCAAACTGAGCAAGAGTTCGTGTCCTTCATCCAAGAAAGAGATAGATGAGATGTCATCAATACCATATTTTTCAGCTATTGGAAGCCTAATGTATGCAATGGTATTTATCAGGCCAAATATTGCACACGCTGTGGATGTAGTGAGTCGTTTTCTCTCTAACCCTGGAAAGCAACAATGTAAGGCAGTCAAATGGATTCTCAGGTACCTCAAGGGTACATCAAAGTTTCGTCTGTGCTATGAGAGCTGATCCGATCTTGGAAGGCTATACAGATTCAGATATGGCAGGAGATCTTGATGGTAGGAAATCTACATCAGGTTTCATCTACACTTTTACAGGGGGAGCTTTGTCATGGCAGTCAAGATTGCAGAGGTGTATTGCATTATCCACAATAGAAGCTGAGTACATCGTTATAGGTGAGGCGGGAAAAGAAATGTTGTGGTTAAAACGTTTTCTCCAAGAGTTAGAGATCAAGCAGACAGAATACAAGATACATTGTGACAGTCAGAGTGCTCTGGACTTGAGCAAAAACTCAATGTATCTTTCCCGGACGAAACACATTGATATTCGCTATCACTGGATACGCGAGGTGATGGATCAACAACTGCTGAAACTAGTGAAGATCCATACAGATGAGAACCCAGCTGACATGTTAACAAAGGTGGTTACTCGAGATAAGCTAGATTTGTGCAGAGACATAGCCGGGATAGCTGTCAGATAACAATTGTTTCGGATGCAGCTGGAGGTGGAGAATTGTAATGAATCCAGCACATCCAACAATCATCCACAAGCCTCCAAGCCAACTTTAGGTGCATGTTGAAAATGGTGGTGCGACTTTTGACAATGATGCAAAATATCAAAATACATTAGGTGGAGATGTTACATTTCCATAAATTTAGGGAGTGATTGGTGGGCATTGTAGAGCCAAACTTTGGCTATAAATTCAGAACTTGGTTGTAAACTCAAAGCATCCCAAAGTGAGTGTTAGAGAGTGTAGTGAGGTTTTGTAAAATTTATACTTTGTATTTCTATTCTTGAGAGTAATAGAAATTGATTTCGGTTTTTCCTCAAATACATTCTAAAGTGATCATAGAAGCACAACAAGAACCCCACTAAGTCCATTTTTTTGGGATCTGCAAATGAAGTTAGATTGACTTGTATCATTTACTTTTTCTCGATAAGTGTATTGGTTAGCTCAAAAAAGTACCAGATTTGCAGAAAATAGAGGTTTTATGATCACGAGTAGATAATATCAAAATTACTCTATCCATGGGTATCCATATTTTATAATAGAATGATAGGAAACGAGACATTGTTTTCTGAAAGTGGCTAATGCAAACTAAAGTATAAATTATTAGTATTTTTTATGTCATAAAAGGAAATTTTTTTAATATCAAGTGACTAACTAGTATCTTTGACTGTTGTATACAGGGCCGGTCCTGAGTTTTTGGGTGTCCGATGCGAAAGCTCAAAATATGCCATTTTGATAATTTGTTTGCTAAAATTACCTACACATGATATAACAAAAATTTCCGATCAAAATTATCATTCCAACATATATTATATATTATCGGCCAAGGCATAAACCCATTTTCAAGTTTGACATAGCAACTAAGTTTATTGCATAACTCAATGACTCATGGCAACTCATCACCTAAAGCATAAATACCTACAATGCTTAATCTAATTAGTAATCATGCAAAATAATGCAATTCCAACCAAAACTTCATGAATTTTCGAAAATGGGCATAAAGGTTACATGCTTAGAAGTTAGAAAACTCAAATTTATCTAAGGAAATGAGAAAGAAACTTATTATGGCTGAAGAGAGTATGAAGAATCAGTAAATCACACTCTTTATTGGACAAAAATTTGCAAGAGAAAAAAGGAGCTAGAGAGCGAAAGCCATGTAAGGAAATTTCATGAGTTTTTTTTTTAAGAGAGGTGATGAATAGTGCATACCACGTTTTTATTCACAAAAGGGAGATATTTAAATAATAAAATATTAATAAATTTTAAACATTTAGTGCCCCTAATGACTGTTGGGCCCTGGACAGTTGCCCTTGTGGCACTGTGCCAGGGCCGACGGTGGTTGTATATATATGTAAATGAGGTTCTGTTCAGTTTCTTTGATTTTTGAACTGAAGCATAATCTCTTTTTAACACAGTTACATGTCAATACTTCAAGCATACATAAAGAAGGAAAGCCTTGATCTGTAATTAGAAGCATTCAAAAAATGGTTAAAGCTTCAACTTCTTGGCAGCCGAAGGCTAGTAATCAAATAGAGCAGAAGTATTCGATCAGATTTGATGCATTGAGTTTTACTAGTGATTTCAATAGGAAGACACGGTGAGTGTTTTGCATCAGTTCTAACTATCCGATTTGACTGCAAAACCGATGCCACGACACTGTCAAGAAGCTTTCTGAAATGCAGATTTCTTGCTTTGAAAATGCACCTGTCGTGCACTATAGAATAACTATAGTTGAGAAAAGATATTTATTTTACAAGACATACACAAGCGTGCTGACACATCTAAATAAGAAAATATTTGTTGTCTAAATAAGATATTTATTTTTAAAGATAGTTATTTGCTTATTCAAAATTATTAATATATTATTTGTTCTTTTTTGACGGAGTTTGTACCGAATGGATTTGTGTGGCTATTGAAGTTTTTTCCGTTGCTGTCAAATGTATCAAATTTTATCTATGAAAATAATTTGTTTGGAGATACTTTAGTTCAATGTTGGATTGTTCTTTCATACTTATTTGAAAACTTTTATGATTGTATTTAGACCTATATATGTAGTGTATGTATATATATATATTTATATGTATGTATACGTACTTACATTTTACTGAATTGTAAATTTGATTTTTATTATTATTATTTAAAAAAATTTACCGGTATAATTTTTCTTGATAAATATATATTGTCACATATCGTGACATAATTTTCCTACCAATTCTTTTTAAAATAAATTGAATTTCCCACTAAAAATTTGATTTTTCCTGCCAAAATTTTTCAAATGAGGCAAAAAATACTTTTTGATAAACTGTTTCAGCCAAAAAAAAATTGTGACAGATTCATGAGGGTAAAAGCAGTTAAGTTTTGTGATGATTTTTTGTCTGTCATATGATATGACTGTACATATAATGATAGATATAAAATTTATCATAAAAACTCTTAGATGTCAGTTTTTAACCGTTAAGATATTCATTTTTCATGTATTGACACATTTAGAAATATGGCTGTGTAAAGAGTAGGTGACGTCCACTTATTTTTTTCATTATGAGTTGAGAACTATCTTTTGTACTTCATCAACGCATTATAAAGCTCCTTCCATAGGCACTGGGTGATATAGATTTAGATTGTACTTATTTTAAAAAATAAAATATTAATGGAATAAAATAAACTTAAGCAGTTTTCATGGGTTTGAACGAATTGTGATGTAGAAAGTATGAGTCTTTTTGTTTTTGAAAAATAAATAAATAAATAATCAGTCTGTAATAAGGGCTTTAAAATACATCAAAGATGCTTATCTTAATCCCAAAATTAATCTAAATCAATGTGTTCCTTGTCAACAATATTTTTGAGGGTTGATATGTCTACTCTTTTATTTATTTGATTCTTTTCACGTGTATTTGCTCTTATGATTGACAGCTATCGAATACCAAAATACTTCCTCTTAATTGAGACCACTCAAATATCACATACACGCGGTTCTCAATTTTTTAGCAAAATTACTAAACTTATAAACTTATCTCTAAGGGTCTGTTTGGTTCAACGGAGGGGAGGGGAGGGGAGGGGAGGGATTTTAATGGAGGGGAGGGGAGGGGAGGGGAGAGATTTTAATTAAATATATGTTTGGTTCAAAGGAGGGGAGGGGAGGGAAGGAGAGAGTTTTTAATTAAATATATGTTTGGTTAAAGAAGAGAGGAGAATGATTTTAAAACTAATTTACTATTTTATCCTTAAAGCATTTTATAAATAAAATTAAAACAATATAGGCTTATATTATCTTTGAATTAAACAAATAATAAAATTAAAATTAAAAGCTCTACATAATACGTGTTATTAAAAATAAAATTAAAACAAATATAAGATAAGAGAATAAAAAGAATTGAATGGTGAAGCAAATATAAGAGAGATTTGTAATTAAGAAAATTTTGGATTTTAATGTATAAGTAGGGATAATTTAGTAAATGCATTTAATATTTAATTGCTCACTTTCTCTCCCCTCCAAAACCCCCCACTTTTGGAGGGGAGCAAAAATTGGCTTAGGAGGGATTTTGCTCCCCTCCCCTCCCCTCCCCCCCCTCCCCTCCCCTCCAAAAAATTGAACCAAACAACTATAATTAAAATAATCCCTCCCCTCCCCTCCCCTCCCCTCCAAAACCCCCCAACCAAACATAGCCTAAAGTAATTTATACTCACTCGCTTAATTACAATAAGTAACGGTAGATACAGTGAGAAAGTAGTAATTACTTTAGGGATAAATATTTGTAAATATATCATTATCCATTTTTCAATCATGAATAATATATGCCACAAATCTAAAATTTTATCCTAAATATACTATCACAATTTTCAATTTATAAACTCAGTTGAGCTGCAGGGCCGGTCCTGAGTTTTTGGGTGTCCGGTGCGAAAGCTTAAAATATGTCATTTTGATAATTTGTTTGCTAAAATTACCTACACATGATATAACAAAAATTTCCGATCAAAATTATCATTCCAACATATATTATATATTATCGGCCAAGGCATAAACTCATTTTCAAGTTTGACATAGCAACTAAGTTTATTGCATAACTCAATGACTCATGGCAACTCATCACCTAAAGCATAAATACCTACAATGCTTAATCTAATTAGTAATCATGCAAAATAATGCAATTCCAACCAAAACTTCATGAATTTTCGAAAATGGGCATAAAGGTTACATGCTTATAAGTTAGAAAACTCAAATTAATCTAAGGAAATGAGAAAGAAACTTACTAGGGCTGAAGAGAGCATGAAGAATCAATAAATCACACTCTTTATTGGACAAAAATTTGCAAGAGAAAAATGAGCTAGAGAGCGAGAGCCATGTAAGGAAATTTCATGAGTTTTTTTTAAGAGAGATGATGATGAATAGTGTATACCACGTTTTTATTCACAAAAGGGAGATATTTAAGTAATAAAATATTAATAAATTTTAAACATTTGGTGCCCCTAATGACTATTGGGCCCTGGACAGTTGTCCTTGTGGCACTGTGCCAGGGCCGGCGGTGTTGAGCTGTCACAAAATGAATAGCATGTATAAGAAGAAGATGGTTTTTAATCAATCTATTACACTTGATGTTTCTTCCTGTAGTTCTTTATATGTCTTTTCACATTTACCACGCTCATCAATGTTTGAGAGAAATATTATTCTTAATCCAGATAAGATATGAATTTTTTAAGATATATATATATATTTCAAAAAAAGTGATAAGAATTTAACTGAGATTCTTCCAAGAAAAAAAATATCTGATATCAATATAGTGATTATGTATATATGGCAAGAATCTTTGTCATTATCACATTTATAAATGGTAAGAAACCATTGCTGTTATGCATTACAGATATGAAAAATGAATACTTAATTAATGCTATGAATATTTTCTTATTAAAGAGATTATTATATTCTTTGCACTAACGCAGTGGATCATTCCCAACTGTCCATGGATAGCTACCTTAATGCTGCGATGCTGAAATACAGGGAGTGGGTCTTAAATAGAGGCTTTAATTCGATATTGAATTGAGTTTTATATTAACTAGTTATGACCAACTTGACGGCAGCTCAGGCAATAGGGACTGAAACTAGTGAAAGGAGGTGTCAAGGGCCTATAAACAGGATAGTGGAAGAAATCCCCTCAAGTGATGAAGAGGAAGACTTGCTAGAATATGCTATAGATAAAATGGTCAACTCCTGGATTGAGGCTGAGCTCCAAAAGTTGAAAGAACATTGGAATCAGTCACATAGAAAATGAAAAACAAGCATGAAGACTTGCTTGATTATGATGCCATGGCCTTTGAAGAACAACTATCTGCCGAGTTCAAGATGCCTGATATGACCAAATTTGATGGGAATGGAGACCCCAAAGTACATATTTTTTCAGTAATGAGTGCTACTAGCCTGTCCAAGCTCCAAGTCTTGAAGACGTTTGGCATGTCGCTTAAAGAAGCACTTGTGGTATGGTACCACAACCTGAAAAAGAAGATAAAAGATTACGGGAAGACAGTGGCAGAGGCTAAACCATTACGTCACATATCTGGAACTGGATCTATCATTTCGGGATTTAGAACACGTAGAGCAGAAGTCTGAAGAAAGCTTCAATGAATACCTGGAGAAGTTAGTTGCTGAAGATGCAGACGAGGCCATCAAAATAAGACAAAATCAAAATGATCATCAAGGGTATCAAGCCCTCCATCTATAATGAGCTGAGGAGAATGACCTACATAATGGAAAACTTTCGACAGTTGAAGTAGACTGTCATGTACATAGAAGAAGAAGCAGAATATATGAAGCCCTATAACTAGGGGACAAATAAGAATAACAATGGAATATGCTAAGGGAATTTAGGAAACGGAACAGTAGAAGTGAACACCATCGAGAAACGACATTTCTCCTACCTAGGAAGAGTAATGTCCAAGATTTTGGACAAACTTCAGGCAAAAAAAAAGGCCTATTGAAACCACTTGATCCAAAGCATGTGCCAAACCCCCTACTAAGCAAACTTGATCTGACCCTATACTGCGCATTCCACCAGTTCCCACGACATGAGACAGATAGATGTGTCCACCTCAGACATGAAATTTAGAATTTGATCGACGCTGGTAGAATACTTGATCCTAAAAAAGCCTCGACCATGCAGTGACCGAATATCAAATCATCAAAGAATTGCATCTGTATCTTTCTTTTCCATCATGTATTGACTTTCTTAAATTTTCAATGATAATAAACTCAGTATTTCTCAAGAATATTCATTCTCTCGAAAAAATGAGCATGAGCATGTCTAAGTCCTTAATGAAATTCTTTAATTTTGGAATCATTGGTAGAATGTCATCCAAAATATTGCGAACCAAAACTTGCACTTAGAACTGTGTTGCCTACCAAGAAAAAATTTATGCTGACATAATTTATAGAGATAGACAAAAATCTTAGCACTCATTTGATTTCCTTCCAAAGTTAGGGCTGAGATGACACTAAGTTAAAGAGATGACGTAAACAAAAAAGAAAGAAAAAGAAAAGGAAAAGGAAAAAAAAAAAAATAAGAGAAAAGAAATGGAGATTCCAATAAAAAAAAAACTACTCTGCTGTTTGAATTGTTTATTAATCAGGAGCATCGTGAACCCTACAAGTACTTTTGCATTGAACGACAACTCAAATATTGAGTATGCAAAGCAACTTCAGTTTGGTGAAATTGTTGAGTAACTGGGGGCTGACATCACAAATGTGAAGCCTTTGCGTCAAAAAATAATTTGACGACTTAAGGAAGCTACAGGAAAGATAAGCCTACATTGGATACAATTTGGAGAATTTTAAAATCTTGTTGATCCTTAGCTAGGTATTATGTGTTGGGTTTTTGGGCAAAATACATGGGTTACGCAGCTGTGGGACACAGGAACTGGGCGACGCATGCTGGGCTGTCCAGGCTCGCGGCCTGGTTGGGAATACGGAATAGTCCGTGGGACTAAACCAGAGAATAATGGAGTCGCCACCTAGTGTGAACCAGGAAAATGAGATTTAAGGCCGCACTCGCCCCTCGCAAGGGAAGACCTCAAACCGTTGGGTTCGGAATGGTCCCTTACTTATGTCACTTGTAATGAAAGGATTTATGTAATAATTTAATCAAGTTTAAGTAATGCTTATTTCCAAGAGTATCATGCTTCTAAATTCACGTGCATACATCAACAAGTTCAACTAAATTTACATGTAACACATATCCGAATATGCATACAGCCTATTAGTATGTGATCTATGTCTCAATTTGCATACATAAAGATTAACATACGGCAAGCATACAAGTTAATAAACACATTATACTCATACATGTGGGGAATACAGATGAACGACACCTACACAATCTTACATAATGCATAGAAACAATCAGGTTTATCATACGAAGGAATAGCTACTAGGGACAATTATGTACGAAATCTGATGAAAATAACTCAGTTCAGTGGGTGCGCGTTCGCATAGCATTCGAGAACGCGTTCGAACTGTAAACAGAAGGTTCGCGTTCGTATAGCGTTCGAGAACGCATTCGAACGGATCCAGACCTGATGCATAAAACGCTAAGAAGATGCGTGCGTGTTCGCATAGCGTTTGATAACGCGTCCGAACGGTAAACAGAAGGTTCACGTTCGTATAGCGTTCGAGAACGCGTTCGAACGGAACCAGACATGATGCATGATGAAACTAAGAAAATGCGTGCGCATTCGCGTAGCGTTCGAGAATGCGTTCGAACGGTAAACAGAAGGTTCGCGTTCGTGTGGCGTTCAAGAATGCGTTCGAACGGAACCAGACCTGATGCATGCAACACATTCATAGACCAACAAATCCACAATGTGGGACCTCATGTATCCGATTGAACTCATCTCACATCCAATCGAATATACACCAACCGGCGCGGCAAAGCATCGTGGTAAAGGATTTTAACCCCTCCAAATAGGGGACCTTTAATCCGACTTACTAAGCTCATGCACTCGATCGTATCATGCATACAAAGATAAAGGCAATCACATCAAACTTGGTATGCCCGATTGAACATATCATACATTCAACCGAACACACATCAACAGGCGCGGCAAAGTATCGTGTTAAAGGATTTTAAACCCCTCAAAATAGAGGACCTTTAATCCGACTTACTAAGCCCATGCGCTCGATGTATCATACATACAAAAATAAAGGTAATCACATCAAACTTATATGCCCGATTGAACATATCTTATATCCAACCGAACACACATCAACCGGCGCGGCAAAGCATTGTGGTAAAGGATTTTAACCACTCCAAAAAGGGGACCTTTAATCCGACTTACTAAGCCCATGCGCTCGATTGTATCAACATACAAAAGTAACATGCGGAATTCAAATAACGAAAAATAAATAAACCGAAGCAACATAAAACAAAAGAGTGTGCCGTTTACTCAAGTGGTACGTGGAGTTGTTCCCGAGTACAGATCATACTACCGTTCATCAGAATCGGCTATGAAATTTATGTCCGGGTTTCCATCCTATATACCACAAGAGGCGACACATTTTCCATTTCATTCAAGCCACAACATGCATCCACAAACGACTCTCATGCGAATAATTTCAATAAACAATCAAAGACGAATATAACTAATGAGAAAAGTGCCCTCAGGTCTAAACTTTTAAATCACCTCTCGGATGTACGGTACACGATCGTCGGAAGGGTGGATGCTCTGCAACTCTTACCGGTTCACTGGTTCACTGCTCTCGTTTCGTTGTCTTACTGTTTTGAGTCGTTGTTCTCCATCTTTTGCTGCTGTTTGGCCTACTGTTTTGCTGCCGTTCCCTCTGTATTTTCCACTCACTGTTCAGGTCACTATTTTGGCGTACATGGCTGGTTTTTGGGGGTTTTGGTGCAGTTTGGTGTGTGTTATTTCAAGGATTATAAGTGCAGTTTTTATGTTACTGCAGTTCAGTTTTTGTTGTAATTTTGGGTGGTGGAGGGCTGCTGTTTGTGTGTTTTTTTAGGGCTGCTGTGTATGCGTGTTTTAGGGCTGCTGGTTGCTAAATGGAGGTATGATTTTCGGTGATTAGGGGAAGGAGATGAAGAGAATTTTTGTGTTTATTTCTTTGTAGTATGCGTGAACTTCTAGGGTTTATTGCTGTGATTTTCGTGTGAGTTGTGTGTATGAGCAAGGGGAATCATGTCTTGGTTAGGGGTTGTTTATATAGAGAATGGCTATGGCTTTACCTTGTCTCACAAGGAAGGGATTTGATTTAATGTTGAGCAAGGAAAGTCAAAGATTGAGGGGGGGACAAATTTGGTTTAGATTAGGAAGTCATATCTTTAATTTGTTATAATTGATTTTAATTAGACATGACATCTTTTTAATTTAGTGTGTGATTTTGTTTAGTTAGGAAGTTAATATATTTGATTTGTCTTAATTAGGTATGATTATATTTTATGTTTTATTTAATTGGTAAATGATTTAATTATTTTATTTAATTCAATTACATTATATAATTAATATTTAATTTACTTTCCCATGTGTTTTAAATGTGTTTTATTAATTGAGATATGTTTTATGGGCTTTGGTGGGCTAATTGGGTTGGGGTGTGAGGCTAGCAACAAAACCAGAAATACCGACGCCGTTCGAACGCCCCTTCGAACGCTACACGAACGCCCGCAATCTGCTTGACGTTCGAACGAAGTGACGGACGCAGCACGAACGAAATAGTGAACTTGCAAAATGAATCTGATGACGTACTTATTCTGAATTTCCCCTTCCGACCTCCATTTCCCCCGCAATATCCTTAACTAAAAAGGTAGTGCCTCCAACTGAGACTCATCATCGGGTTCACATGCGAAAATGCAATGCCTACAGTCGCCCCCACTTTGATGGGACTTGTGCAGTGTGTGACTTTGAACAATCCTATCAAAGTTATGCAATGCATTTTCACTTACCTGGCTCGTCTGCTGCCTCGAGCTAAGTTAGTGCTGCAGTGGACCTCGATCTTGGGACACATCCCAATAACTGCAACCGACAACGGGGGCACCTCGACCCTGGGCACCTCGACCTAACACCACTGACAATAGGGACGTCGCCCTCGAACTGATGATGTATGGGCACTCGACCCAACACCGCTGACCATAGGGACCTCGCCCTCGAACTGATGATGTAGTGGGTACCTCGACCCTGGGCACCTCGACCCGGAACTACAACCGACAACGGGGGCACCTCGAACCTGGGCACCTCGACCCAACCCTGCTGACCATAGGGACTCTCGCCCCGAACTGATGATTAGTGGGTACCTCGACCCTGGGCACCTCGACCCGGAACTACAACCGACACGGGGGCACCTCGACCCTGGGCACCTCGACCCACACCGCTGACCATAGGGACCTCGCCCTCGACTGATGATGTAGTGGGTACCTCGACCCTGGGGCACCTCGACCCGGAACTGCAACTGATGATGTAGTGGGCCCTCGACCCTGGGACGCATCCCGAACTGCAACTGTCAACAGGGGGACCTCGACCTCAAGCTAATATAGCTCGCCCCCAAGCTGATATGGGCCTCGCCCTTGGGACTCATCCCCAAAAACTGAAATTGCGCGGACGCTGCTTGGCTCATTTCTGTCGCTTTCTCTTTTCTTTTCTTCACCTGCGAACACAAAACAAAACAAACAAACACGAAGAGATGCAATGTTACGTGTATGCATGATTTTTCTTATTCCGTTGGGTTAGGTCTTCTGCCAATTCCCGTGGTGACTGCTCGGTCTTCTCTCCCTCAGGCAAAGTACTGCTTCAACCTGTCTACATTGATCGGCTCGGAGAACTCGTTCCCCTCCAAGTCTGATAGCTTCACTGCTCCATTTCCCATTACTTTTCTGCACTATGTAAGGTCCTTCCCAGTTAGGTCTGAACTTTCCTCTTGGATCTGTCGTCGACGGCCTTGATTGCTTAAGTACCAAATCACCCTTTCTGATTTTGGTGGGCGTACTTTCTTGTTGAATGCTCGGGCTAGTCTCTTCTGATACAACTGCATGTGATACAAAGACTTCGTTCTCTTCTCATCAATAGTGCTAACTGATCAAACTTTGTGCGGCCCACTCCTGTTCCGGTAATTCTGCCTCTGCTAATACCCTCATAGACTGTATTTCCACTCTACCGGCAATACTACTTCCATTCCATAGACCAAAGAGTAAGGTGTGGCCCCTGTTGCTGTTCTTACTGATGTTCTGTACCCCACAAAGCATACGGTAATTTCTCGGCTAATCTCTGCAATTTTCTGTCATCTTGGCTAAAATCGTCTTTATAGTTTTGTTGGCTGCCTCAACTGCCCATTTGCCTGCGGCCTGTACGGTGATGACTTGTGGTGGCCTATCCCGTACTCTTCAACATTGCTTTCGTCTCTCCTTGAAACTGAACTCTGTTGTCTGTCACTACATGATGCGGCATACCATACCGACAAATGAGGTTCCGAGCTATAAACTTTGCCATCTGTTTTGCTGTAACATTACGGAATGATTCGGCTTCCACCCACTTCGAGAAGTAATCCACTGCCACTACTATGAAGCGATGCCCATTCGATGCATTCGGTCGAATTTTTCCCAATCATATCATTCCCCATGCTGAGAAGGCCACGGCTCTGACAACCCGTGCAACTCTGTGTGCGGCAAGTGATTCAAATTACCATGTGCTTGACAGTCATGACAGTGCTTCACCATCTTCGCGCAGTCTGTTTCCATGGTTGACCAATAAAAACCTTGTCTCACTATCTTGCGGGACAGATTCAACCCGTTCATGTGCGGACCACATACCCCGGCGTGTATTTCTTCCATTACATGTTGGGCTTCTTCCTTTCTCAAACACTTCAACTGAATACCGTTCGCTTGCCTCTTGTACAGTTCTCATTTCAAAGTCACATACTGGGAAGCTAACTTCTGAATGGCTATTCTGTCTTTTCTGCCTGCCCCTTCCGGGAGTTCACCATGTTCCAGATATCTCTGAATGTCATAATACCAAGGTTTACCGTCGTCGACCTCAACTTCCAGAATTCTTTCTATCTCATAAACAGGTCTACTTGTTGTTGTCAGTATCAACGGTCTCATCACTAACTTTTCTGGATTTCCCAAGTTGCTGTGAGCGTAGCTGTGCAATGCTCTGCCATCTGATTCTCTTCTCTCGGTAAGTGCTGAAACTTACACTCGGGGATAAACCTGTGCCAACTTTCTGAGTTAAAAAAAGGTAAGGTTTCAACCGTTCTTCTTTCAATTCCCATTCTCCTCGCATCTGCTGGACTACCAACATAGAATCTCCGAAGACTTCCACACTCCAGCCTTCAAGGCTATCAATGCTGTCAAACAAAAGCACATGCTTCATACTCGGCCATGTTATTAGTCACTCTGAATGTCAACCTCTTGGCCAAAGGCAAAGTCTCTCCCTCGGGGGTCACTATACGATCCAATTCCGGCTCCCTTGTAATTCACGGCTCCGTCAAAATACATCTTCCATCTCTGGACTGTTATTGCTTGGATCTCTTCGTCTGGAAATTCAAACTTATACTGATCCCCCTCAATAGGTTGCAATGCCAGAAACTCTGCTACTGCTCGCCCTTTGATCACTTTGGATGTGAGATACTCAATGTCAACTCTGTCAGCAATACCAACCATCTGCCCAATTTTCCCACTAGTGAAGGCACCGAATGAAGATATTTCAGAGGATTTTCTTTTGCCACTACTGGATCTTGTATGACTGGAAGTAATGTCGCAACTTTCTGGAAGCCCATACTACGACAAGACAGATCTTCTCTACTTCTTGATACCGAGCCTCATACGGGAGCATCTTCTTACTCAGATAATAGACTGCATGTTCTACCCCTGTCTCATCAGCCTGTACCATCATTGCCCCCAGTGCTTCTGATTCTATAGCCAAATACAATATCAAAGGTCTGCCCGGTCTCGGAGGTTTCAATACAGGAGGCTTTACCAAGTATTCTCTGATTTTGTCGAAGGCTGTCTGACACTGTTCATTCCATCTCACTGGTTGATCTTTTCTCAAAAGTTTGAAGATAGGCTCACATAATAACGTCAACTTGGCAATGAACCGACTGATGTACTGAATCTTCCCCAAGAATGCTCTGACTTCTTTTTCTGTCTTCGGTGCAGGCATTTCTGTGATTGCCTTGATCTTTTCGGAGTCTACCTCTATTCCGCCCATTCCCACTGTATGACCGAGAAATTTCCCTGATGTCACCCCAAACACACATTTCTTGGGATTAAGCCGCATGTGTATCTGTCAACTCTCTGAAGGAACCTTTCCAGTGCTTCAATTTGCCCAACTCTTGTCTCTGATTTCACCATCATGTCATCCACATACACCTCAATCTATTGTGCATCAAGTCGTGGAAAAGTGTAGTGGCCATCCGCTGATAAGTAGCCCCCGCATTCTTAAGCCCAAACGGCATAACCTTGTAACAATAAGTACCCTCACTCAGTAACAAATGCAGTCTTATGTTTGTCTTCCTCGGCCCTGAGAACCTGATTGTAACCTGAAAATCCATCTGCAAATGAATACATGCAGATAAGCCGCACTATCAACCAGAACATCTATATGCGGCAGAGGAAAATCATCTTTCGGACAAGCCTTGTTGAGATCTCTGTAGTCTACACACATTCTGACCTTCCCGTCTTTCTTTGGCACCGGTACTATGTTAGCCAACCACTCAAGATACTTTACTACTTCCAGGAACCCCACATCTATCTGTTTCTTAACTCCCTCTCTGACTTTCTCAGCCCATTCTGGTCTCATCCGTCGGAGTTTCTGTTTTTACTGGCCTCATATTCGGATAAGTTGGTATTGTGTGCTGGGCAATGTTTCTGTCTACCCCAGGCATGACCTCATAGGACAAGCAAACACTTTGGCATATCTTACCAACACTTCTTCTAGTTTTCTCCCTCTCTTCAGATGTAACTTCACTTGCAATCAGAATTTCTCTGGGGTTCTCAAGCGTACCCAAGTTAAATGCAGTAGTTCTGGCTGAACTGATGTCAAATATGTTTGATTCGTGTAGAGTAAATGGAAATGACTCAGGCAAGTAAGCAAAAGAAATGTCTTTATTATTGGATAATGCGGAAGTACATTCAAACAAATCAGGAAGGTAAATGTCTTCATCATCTATAGACACTTCCTCCTCTGCAATCAGGTCTTCCTCAGGTTTTTCGTCCTCTCCCAGAGTCAGGCTCTCCAACTTCATCAGTTCTTCCTCCCAATTCTCTTCTTCTTTCCACACAATTTCTTCCACTATCAGCTTCTTACCCAACATATCCTGGAATATCTCAAACCCAGGTACCACAATTCCATTAACTTCCACAGGTTCAGGCTCCCCTTGATATCCTGAAGCTTTCACAAAACACTCTATCAGTTTCAGGCCATTTTTCTTGACCTTCGGTTTTTCTTCATCAGATTTGTACCCCAAACCTTTCCGAGTAGTCTGTCCTCTGAAATCTGGCAATTTTGAACCTTTACATGGCTCAAACTTCATTTTCTCCATAATCCTAGCCACCCTAGGATCCAACCACTCCTCAAAAGTAGCTGACACCTGAAACCTCGTGAAAGGTTGTATCTCCAAAGCAGCCACGACATTATCTAACTCAGTCCGGATAGTAACAACCTCTCCCCCAAACGGGAACTTGATCATCTGATGTAAAGTGGAAGGCACGCCCCCAATTTGTGAAACCAAGGCCTTCCCAACAACAAGGCAAAAGTAGCCGGGATGTCCAGTACTGTGAACTCAACCTCATCTTCAATCGGTCCTACCTTGACCATAGCCACAAAGGTACCCTCAACTCCCCTTTTACTGTCATCATAAGCCTTAATAGTCATACTGGAGGGGTCCAAGTCTGTTGCTTTCATACCTAATCTTGCCAGAATTTTCAGTGGGCACACGTTGATGGACGAACCGTCATCCACCATCACATCAAGTTCTCTTGCCCCTCACCTCGGCCCTGATAAATAGAGGCCTATTATGATTCCTTCCCTCCGCCGGGAGTTCATCCTCAGAGAAAGATATCTGCAAAGCTTCTTTCTGAATGGACCCAACAAACATTGCAGGGTTGGCGTCTTCCGGTACCACAATCTTGCTCAGGCCTCAACCATAGCCTGCCTATGCTCCCGAGATGCACATAACAGTTCCCAGATACTCACTTGTGCTCTAGTCTTCCTCAATTGCCTCAGCACTATATCCCCCTCAGTATTTTCTGCAGTCTCAACCACTTCTCTACCATATGTCAAAACTTCCTTACCCTTTTCTGCCACATCATTGTAAAACGACCGCTGTGCGTCATTCCCCTTACTTCTTCCTCATCATCACTGCTAGAGAAATCAAGCCAAAAGTTTTTTCCCTTGCTCAGTCTCATCTTCACTAGTACTATCCCAGATTCCCAGGCAAAAGGCTTGAGGGTGAAAGGATTTCAGGACAAGGTCTTCTGGGAGGCCAGAATTGATCATATAGGCTGGTGGTGGTACGGCACGGTAGTTTGGTAAGGGGTTTCTGTGTGTGTTGGGCTGTTCTGTTTCTGGGTCAGGTATTTTCTTGGAATCTATCAGGTCTTGGATTTCATGGCGGAGTCGGGCGCAGTTGTCGGTGTCATGGCCCTTTTGTTGGTGAAAGTTACAGTAAAGGCTTAGGTTATAATGTGATGGTAGGGGATTGGGTAATGGTTTGGCTTCCAAGGGTTTTAAGAGCCCTCACCTCTTTAGTTTCTCTAGCACCTTTGACAGGGGTCTTCCCAAGTTGGAAAATCTCCGGTTCCGGATAGCGGCAATCTCAGCAGAAACGGGCTTTGTTCCCGATGTTCCCCCAATGGGCCTCCTGTTCAAACCATAATTTTCTGTTTTCTGCCTCTTTCGTCTTCAATGTCAATGACAGTCTCCCTCAACTGCCGAAAGTCTGTAATCATGGAGGTCATCCTCCTCAACGTGTTGTTAATGGAGGGCTTGGTGCCCTTGATAATCATCTTAATCTGATCCTTCTTCTCGAAGGCCTAGTCTGCATCTTCAACAACTGACCCCTCTACCAGTCCACATACTCCTTAAACTCTCCTCCGATTTCTGCTTAACATTCTCCGGATCACGGAGTGACAGATCGATCTCTAGGTCAGTGACATACTGCTTCAGGAAAGCATCAGCCAACTCCCTCCAATCTTCCTTCACTTTCTTCTCCAAACTGTGGTACCACACCACGGGAGCTCCCTCGAGCGACATTCCAAACATTTTCTACACTTGGCGCTGAGATAAGCCAACTAAACTCATGACTGATACAAACTGTCGGAGATGCACCCTTGGATCCCCATTCCCGTTAAACTTAGCCATATCAGGCATCTTGAACTGTGCCGGCAACTGTTCCTCGAAAGTCAGTGTGTCATAATCCAGCAAATCCTCATTCTTACCCCTCATCTTGCGGGTAACTGACTCAACCTGATCCCGAAGTTTCTGTAACTCTGCCTGAGACCCAGATACTCTGCCTGCTGCATACTCTGCCATATCATCATCAAAAGTGGGGATATCATCCCCAACCCATTCGGAGGCTCCTCACGCCTCACATTCTCAGAAATTCCCCCAGCACGGGGCACATCCATACCAGCCACAGCAGTAGTCAAAGCTTGCAACTGTTCAGTGACCTGGCGAGATTGTTCTCTAACTGATCCATACGGAATACCTCATTACCAGATTCACTCATGACTGTTACTGTTCTTTTAATGAGCCTTGTCCCTTCTCTAACCCAAACGGTATCTATGATGTCTTTTTAAGACATAGATGGTGTTAACATGATATATGTATGTATGAGGTGCATGAGATGCATGTAACATATATAACATACTACATCAACTAAAATTCTCAAACAAATCGGCCCGTTATCATTTTAGAAACTTTTGGGCTAACTGTCATAGGAGTGAACTCGTCCCAGTTTAAATGGCCCAACAAGTTCACATCTCATGGCAAGGGGCCCAACTAAATCCAAATGGTAATGTTCCAAACACAAGCACAAAGTGGCCCATCAACACTTAGAAGCTTTTGGCCCAATCGTCATAAAATACGTTCTTGTCATAGTTTAAATGGCCCAACAAGCCCATATCCCATGACAAATGGTCCAAATGGATCCAAACGACGATGTTCCCAAGCATAAAAGATAATGCAAACATAAAGTAATAATTTCTACGCAAGGGCCCATCAACATTTCAGAAGCTTTGGGCCTAGTAGTCATAAGGTACGAACTCGCCCCAGTTTAAATGGCCCAGCAAGTCCGCATTTCTGACAATAGTCCAACTGCATCCAAATGAGGATGGTCCATAAGCACATATTCAAGGAAATAATCGTTACTTAACCATACAATCCCAGTCTATGGGTGGGTTCGTAGGAGTTAAGACAAAAGCTCTCATCGGCGAAGGATGGACCACAACTAGGTCTCCCCAATCAAGGGTTCAAGCGACCAAGTGAGCGCACCCTTTTTTATACACTAAGGTACGTGCCAATGAGCTATGGTGTGTGACTGACTGTCAAATGGATTTCCCGTTGTAGATTCCCTAGAGGGAGGGTGGAGCGAGGCTCTCTTAAGTACCCTAGCCTCTTAGGCTCTTATCACTTGGTGATAGGAATAAACAACGAGTCCTCCAAATTAGTCCATCACAATAGGCTAAGGGTAGATGGCTATATCGGTGCCTTCACAGCTTTTCCTTCTAGGAAGGTAGTTAATGAAGAAAGACACCAAACCATTACCTAGCCTCAAGATGCCCTTGATTAAACCCTCATTTTATCCACTATAGACACGGTCAATTAGAACATAAATCCAAACATTACAAGACAATATTTCGGGGCCGATTCTCTTTCCCCAGTGGAGTCGCCAGACTGTGGAACACAGAAACTGGGCGACGCATGCTGTTCCAGGCTCGCGGCCTGGTTGGGAGTACGGAATAGTCCGGGGGACTAAACCGGAGAATAATGGAGTCGCCACCTGGTGTGAACCAGGAAAATGAGATTTAAGGCCGCACTCACCCCTCGCAAGGGAA
This sequence comes from Zanthoxylum bungeanum, assembly GCA_019454045.1. NCBI lineage: Eukaryota > Viridiplantae > Streptophyta > Magnoliopsida > Sapindales > Rutaceae > Zanthoxylum > Zanthoxylum bungeanum. Next base: position 42,043 of record SKCR01038040.1, read on the forward strand.
GACCTCAAACCGTTGGGTTCGGAATGGTCTCTTACTTATGTCACATGTAATGAAAGGATTTATGTAATAATTTAATCAAGTTTAAGTAACGCTTATTTCCAAGAGTATCATGCTTCTAAATTCACGTGCATACATCAACAAGTTCATCTAAATTTACATGTAACACATATCTGAATTTGCATACAGCCTATTAATATGTGATATATGTCTCAATTTGCATACATAAAGATTAACATACGGCAAACATACAAGTTAATAAACACATTATACTATACATGTGGGGAATAAGATGAACGACACTTACACAATATTGCATAATGCATAGAAACAATCAGGTTTATCATACGAAGGAATAGCTACTAGGGACAATTATGTACGAAATCTGATGAAAATAACTCAGTTCAGTGGGTGCGCGTTCGCGTAGCGTTTGAGAACGCGTTCAAACGGTAAACAGAAGGTTCGTGTTCGTATAGCGTTCGAGAACGCGTTCGAACGGATCCAAATCTGATGCATGAAACGCTAAGAAGATGCGTGCACGTTCACGTAGCGTTTGATAACGCGTTTGAACGGTAAACAGAAGGTTCACGTTCGTATAGCGTTCGAGAATGCGTTCGAATGGAACCAGACATTATGCATGATGAAACTAAGAAAATACGTGCGCGTTAGCGTAGCGTTCGAGAACGCGTTCGAACGGTAAACAGAAGGTCCGCGTTCGTGTGGCGTTCGAGAACGCATTCGAACGGAACCAGACATGATGCATGCAACACATTCATAGACCAACAAATCCACAATATGGGACCTCATTGTATCCGATTGAACTCATCTCACATCCAATCGAATATGCACCAACCGGCGCGGCAAAGCATCGTGGTAAAGGATTTTAACCCCTCCAAATAGGGGACCTTTAATCCGACTTACTAAGCTCATGCACTCGATCGTATCATGCATACAAAAATAAAGGCAATCACATCAAACTTGGTATGCCCGATTGAACATATCTTACATTCATCCGAACACACATCAACCGGCGCGGCAAAGTATCGTGTTAAAGGATTTTAACCCCTCCAAATAGGGGACCTTAATCCGACTTACTAAGCCCATGCGCTCGATTGTATCATACATACAAAAATAAAGGTAATCACATCAAACTTAGTATGCCCGATTGAACATATCTTATATCCAACCGAACACACAACAACCGGCGCGGCAAAGCATTGTGGTAAAGGATTTTAACCACTCCAAATTGGGGACCTTTAATCCGACTTACTAAGCCCATGCGCTCGATTGTATCATACATTCAAAAGTAACATGCAGAATTCAAATAACGAAAAATAAATAAACCGAAGCAACATAAAACAAAAGAGTGTGCCGTTTACTCAAGTGGTACGTGGAGTTGTATCCCGAGTACAGATCATACTACCGTTCAATCAGAATCGGCTATGAAATTTATGTCCGGGTTTCCATCCTATATACCACAAGAGGCGACACATTTTCCATTTCATTCAAGCCACAACATGCATCCACAAACGACTCTCATGCGAATAGAATTCAATAAACAATCAAAAGACGAATATAAACTAATGAGAAAAGTGCCCTCAGGTCTAACCTTTTAAATCACCTCTCGGATGTACGGTACACGATCGTCGGAAGGGTGGATGCTCTGCAACTCTACCGGTTCACTGGTTCACTGCTCTCGTTCGTTGTCTTACTGTTTTGAGTCGTTGTTCTCCATCTTTTGCTGCTGTTTGGCCTCTGTTTTGCTGCTGTTTCCTCTGTATTTTCCACTCACTGTTCAGGTCACTATTTTGGCGTACATGGCTGCTGTTTTTGGGGGTTTTGGTGCAGTTTGGTGTGTTTATTTCAAGGATTATAAGTGCAGTTTTTATGTTACTGCAGTTCAGTTTTTGGTTGTAATTTTTGGTGGTGGAGGGCTGCTGTTTGTGTGTTTTTAGGGCTGTTGTATGCGTGTTTTAGGGCTGCTATATGCGCTGTTTTTCGGTGATACGAGGTTGCTAAATGGAGGTATGATTTTCGGTGATTAGGGGAAGGAGATGAAGAGAATTTTTGTGTTATTTCTTTGTAGTATGCGTGAACTTCTAGGGTTTCTTGCTGTGATTTTTGTGTGAGTTGTGTGTATGAGCTAGGGGAATCATGTCTTGGTTAGGGGTTGTTTATATAGAGAATGGCTAGGGCTTCACCTTGTCTCACAAGGAAGGGATTTGATTTAGTGTTGAGCAAGGAAAGTCAAAGATTGAGGGGGGACAAATTTGTTTAGATTAGGAAGTCAATATCTTTAATTTGTTATAATTGATTTTAATTAGGCATGACATCTTTTTAATTTAGTATGTGATTTTGTTTAGTTAGGAAGTTATATATTTGATTTGTCTTAATTAGGTATGATTATATTTTATGTTTTATTTAATTCGTAAATGGTTTAATTATTTTATTTAATTCAATTACATTATATAATTAATATTTAATTTAATTTCCCATGTGTTTTAAATGTGTTTTATTAATTGGGATGTGTTTTATGGGCTTTGGTGGGCTAATTAGGCTGGGGTGTGAGGCTAGCAACAAAACCAGAAATACCGACGCCGTTCGAACGCCCCTTCGAACGCTACACGAACGCCCGCAATCTGCTTGACGTTCGAACGAAGTAACGGACGCAGCACGAACGAAAATAGTGAACTTGCGAAATGAATCTGATGACGTACTTATTCTGAATTTCCCCTTCCGACCTCCGTTTCCCGGAATATCCTTAACTAAAAAGGTAGTTTCTCCAACTGGAGACTCATCATCGGGTTTCACATGCGAAAATGCAATGCCTACAGCAGCGGAATGCGAAAAATCAAAATTTTTTGATTTCTTTAATTTTTTTTGGGTAATTAAAATAAACATATTTATTTTAATCACTCAATACTCAAAAACAGAAATCTTTAACCCGGAAATCATAATTTCAGTAAATTACCATAAAGTCTCAAGCTTTCAATTTTAATCATTTTAGTCCTAACTTGTTCAAAATAAGCTTAGATGATTTCCAAACACAACCAAAATGATTTGTAAATCAAATATACATTAAAAATGAAAATCTGAAATTTTTTTAGATTTTTCAGTATTTACGGAAATTCCCCTACAACTTTGCATTTTGATCATTTTAGTTCTAATTTGTCAAATACATAATTAGGTGATTCCCAATCACTACGAAAATGATTTATACATGTCATACATGTCAAAATACAAATTGCAATTCAAGAAACATAATTTTTCAAAATTCCCGAATAGATCCCTCAACTTTCCAAGAATTGCACTTTAGTCTAAATTGATTCAAGACCAATCAAGATCAAGTCCAATCAACACCAAAATTTATATGCATCATATACACATCATTAATTGACACATATATGAAAAGCCACAAATTTAGAGTGGGTTATGAACCCTAATTTTACAATTTCCATAAATTGGCAAATTAACACCAAATTAATTAAATTCAACACTTTAATTCAATTCTTTCCACACCAAACAAGGCGCACCACCATGAAACAGCTCAAGAATAATTCTAGGTCATTTATGAGTGCCTAAGCAACTCTAGAATGGCAACTAGACCATCAAATGGTTAAAAGAATGCTTAAGAACTAATTTCATGCATTTTTATACTAATACATGCTTCCATCTTTCAATCAAGTTCCCAAACATCAAATACACACATAAAAGAATAGAGAAACAAATTCTAAGCAACACAATTTGAGGCTAAGAATTATAGAAATAATTTCAAGAAGAAGAAAGTGAGAAATACTTACAAATCATTAGATGGATCAAAAACTCTACTAATGATAAGAGTAGATGGAACAAACGGCTGGGGAATGGGGAATGAAGCCTAGGGAATAGATAAAATGCCATAGAAATATAAAGTAAAAGGCAATCATACAGATCAAAAAGGCTACCAGAGCCATAAGCAGATGCAGCAAAAAGCATTAGATGGATCAAAAAATCTACTAATGATAAGAGTAGATGGAACAAAAGGCAGCCAGACGGATCAAAAATGCCACCAATGAAAAGAGCAGATGGAGAAAAAAGCCATCAGATAAATCAAAAATACCACCAATGCCAGAAGCAGATTGAACAAAAGGCCATTAGACATATCAAAATGACAAAAATAGATGTTACAAAAGGTCATCGGATAAAAAACCTGCCACGAATGGACTAACAGGGTCATAAACAACTACGGGGATAAAATAGAGTTGGGAATGAAGCCCGAGGGATTCAAGTATCTTACACCTGGCCGAATGAATTGGAAGACCAAATGATCCATCAACTATCACAGCTGGGAATGAATCCCATCTAGCTGAATAAATCAAGAGGCATGCAGGTATATCTGCTATCACAACAGGGAATGAATCCCAATGAATCGGGAGACTTGCAGGTCTATCTATTGGGAGTGAATCCCCAACTGGCTGAATGAATTAGGAGACTGTTAGACAGTTATGACCCATAGCGTCACTATTTGTACAGATCATGATGTTGTTGTACAAATTAACTATGTGACAAAGAAGATTGCTCTCTTATCATTTCTGATTAGATCACTAAGATGTATAAATGATAGGAGGTTCATATGATTAGTTCCTGGATTGAGAATGATATGAGACAGTATCAGTCCACGAAGGATAAATCATTAAATATCCCTAGTCAGAGTATTATCGAGATTGTACATCGATAATGCTTAAAAGACTAGTATTACACTTGTGCGCGTTTGTGAGGGCACAACGACATAGTTCTAATATATTTGGGTATAGGATACTCATGCAAGCGTAATAGGAGGTTGTGTTTTACCGATGGTACGGGAAACAGCTTCGCTCTGGATAGACCCCCTCGGAATTCCATTGGTAGTATGACTATGTGTCTATGGAAGTCCGAAATCAGGGTAGGTGTATTTGGTCTTAACCTGAGACTTGCACTGCTAATACTTGCGACAATCAATATACTTTGGTTTTGGTCGTCCAGGGCTTTAACAGGTTCTGTGTACGCCTCTGCTGGGTATATTGAGAATCGTAGTGTGTTGGGTGTGATGTCAAGACGGAAGTATCACTCCAGTCATAGTGGAGATGATGGTCACGTAGGATACGGGACAGGTTCTCTTAAATACTGCAGCTATCCGGATATTATGACTAGGTCATGTATATCCGATTATAGAGACTAGTCACCAGAGATCCGATATGTGCTTCGTACAGGGAAGACACAATTCCAGCCCCAGGCCTAGCATGTGACATCCGATACTGGATCGATATACGCAATACTACGTATACTATGCCTGATATAGATCGCTTATTCCTATAATCATGTTTCTGGAAAATTGGGTAGGCATGACGCTTTGCTAGAAGCCAACCATGTCTTGTAAATCAGTAAAAACGTAGTATGAGGTACTTACGTGTTCGGATAGTCCGACGACCGAATTTACTGCCAACATATACGGGGATCTCATGGGTCGCTTTCCGAAGATTCACCGATGACATATGACTCGCACTTTAATTAATCTGGGATTAATTAGATGAGAGAGAAAATTAATCTGGGATTAATTGCGGAGATATTTTATTTGGAATAAAATATCATTTAAAGAGAGATAACGATTAATTTGGAATTAATCGATAAATTAATATATTCGATATATTATACGAAATTTGATTTCGACGCAGAATTGAAATTGGATTTTAATTCGGGCGAACGAGTTAATTTAGAATTAATTCGTTAGCGACGTGAATAGTGATTTTGCTAGGCATAATTAATTAATTACGTCGCAACAGAAAATTCGTTAATTTGGAATTAGCGAACCCGAGCCCGGGATTGTTTGTGAGCGCATTCGTATTTCAAATTCGAGTGCGGCATGCAAGTCAAATCAAGCGTGAAATCGCTAGTCACTTCAAGCGTCAAATCATTAGTTACTTTGAGTGATGTGACTACTTGTCATTTGATTGATTGATTGATGTGACTTGATGGAAGTAGTTGGAAAGCTTTTTGAAAGCTTGATTGACATATATTATTATTTTAAATGTTTGGTATATGTTTTGATTTTGAAAATCAATTAACAATCTAACACAACTCTCTCTCTCTCACACCACTTCTCCTCTCTCACGCCCTTTGGGCATTCTTCTTCTTCCTTCACTACTCTTTTGCCGTGAGTTCAATGAGAGATATGAGAGTGATTTTTGTGGCAAAATTCAAGAGTGCTAGCACACATTTGGGTCTAGCGAAGGTGATAGGGAAACCAACCCGTGAGCTTGGAATCACAACCCAAAAGGTTTGGAGCTTGGACCGAATTTGGAGATCAAAAACAGTAGATTGTTGAATCAATGGAGGACAAAATCTGCAGTTTGCCGAGCACTCAAGGAGGGCCAAGAAGAGTTTTTGTTCTTCACCGCATCGCTCAACCGCTCGATGTAAGTATTTCACGACTTCTTTGATTGTATTCGCACTTATTTTTATGCTTGAAATGATCTTGGGATGCTAAGAGAATTCTAACAATGGTATCAGAGTAAGGTTGAGCATGAAAATAATTTATGGTTAAAATTGGGTAAATTGTATTTGAGCATGATTTAATGAAATTGGATGATTTAGTATGCTTAAATGTAGTTTAATTGAATATTGATTGGATCAATTTCATGAAATTTTGTTTGGAACAATTTTCCCCAATTTTTGATGGCTTGGCCGAATGTCAATGTGCCGTAATTCTAGGTATTTTTGTTTCATTGATCATTGGATGACTTGAAACGATTGGAAAATGTTGATTTAATGTTGATTGTGGATTTAATTGGATTGGAACCGAATCATACACAAATTACCCAAAATGCCGAGAGCTTATAGCATGTAATTGGGTTTGATTTTTTGATCAAAATGTGTTGGACACGAATTGATGTAATTGAGCATGATTAGTTGTGTAAATTGATGATTTAGAAATATTGATTTATGTAATTAATTATGCTATACACTTTGTTTAATTAAATATGAAATTTGGAATTTTTGTGTTTAATTAAATGGGCTTAAATTGGATTTGGGCTTGAAATGTTGTAAATGGGCTAATTGGGCTTGGTTGTACAAAGTTAGGTTTAGGCTAATCAAGACTGTCATTGGTTTATTGGCCAAAGTCAAGACCTTTGTCCGTCGATGATGTGTTTGAATTACGAGAGCTTTGTTCCATATCGGTGTCTTGTCCAAGTTGTGGTTTGTTGGCCAAAGTCAATACCACTTCTTGTCCATCGACATTGATTACGAAGCTTTCCGTGGTCAATGGGTCACGCTTAACTGGGATCACTAAGTTTGTTGTGCCAAAGCCAATGCTTAGTTGATTCAGAGGAAAAAGGTTAGGTAATATATTGGATATATTGGCATATATAAGATATATGTTTCGGACTTGGATGTCCCCCTACTGTATCTAGGAATTGGATGGGATCCAATTGATCTTAGAGATCTACCTAGTTAATTATCATACAATATGTTGGCCAAAGTCAAGATTGTGTGATATTTAACGGGATCCTAGTCCACTAGGAAACACGGTTTCCCGAGTACTCGACAGAGGGTTAGAGGCTCACCGAAAAATAGTAGGAGGCAAGAATTGAATTTGAAATATTCGTTTAATTACTTGCCATACGCGCTCAATCAAATATCATTCGTGAAATAAATTAAATGTTAGTTGGACTAATATTTAAACGTTTTTTTTAAAACAGTTGGACTGTATTCAAACTATTCATTTATATTTGATTATATAATTGGATTATAATAATCAATACATTTGATTTAATTAAATTATAGTTGATTAAATAGTTGGACTATAGTAATCATTATAATAAATAGTGCCGAAATCGTTGATTAAAAAGTTGGACTATTAGAATCAAGATAAAATTGAAAGATTAGCATTTAAAACATAACCCTAGGGAAAATGTATTTAAATGGTTTAATTTTCAAATTGGGAATAAAATTTCAGGATAGTCCTGGAAACTAATAAGTTATTTTATTTGATAAAATAACGTCTTAGGCCTAAGCCCGGAGTTAAGCAAATAGTAGAGCATAATCTTTGGAAGATTTATGTGATGATAATTTTAGTGGTTAATCCATTAAGCTTGTCGCAGTAGACTCATTAATTTCTTTGTCATAACTAAGGGTTAGATCCTTAAAGTATGATAATGAAATTGAAGGATCTTCATAAATCTTTACTTAGATTTTAGAAGTACTAAATTGCAATATATAACTCTTGGAGAGTTAATGGCTATTCTCAAGGAGATAAAGCTAAAGTTTACAATAAGACAAGTAGCGCTAGTCGCATCTTACTTCGATATTCTAGAAACCCGAGGCTAGGCCAAAGGCTTCTGGAATGTGGAAAATGGCAAGGCAAAATCATTATAATCTTCTGGGAAGATAAGGGACATATCCCAAAATGTCTGCCTAAAATTGTGGCAAACGGGATCGCGGAAGCGTGACTGCCGTTTGGACAAGGCAGACATGAAGGAATTGAAGACGAGGCAAGGCTCTGACTTCAAATATGTTTGTCATAAATATGTAAAATACTAGTATTAAAATTAGATTTTAAATACTTAGTATGATACATAAATATGTATTGATGTTCAGAATCTGCTATGAGCAGGATACTGACATCTATTGAGATTTATCTGCGAAACGGAAACGGGACGAAAGTCGTTGTTTTAACCGTAGATACCTAAGTTTAGGAACTACCCTCGGGTATGTACTTAAATTAGGAAACTGTTATAATGTAACTAGTTTGACTAGAAACATTATCTTTATATCAGTATTTATCTGTTACGGATATACCTTTATATTTTAGAACACTAAAGTGTTTCATTATATAAAGATGATATTGAGATAAACACATTAGATGTGAATGACAGAATTTATATTTTGAATATAAATAAATCTCAAACGTACAACATGACAAACAAATAGCTCGAACTGATTTGATCAGAAGAAACTAATTTATGGCATTGTTGTCTGGGACACAATTAAACAAAGACTCGTATATCCACACTTTCGAAGAGTGGGTACTAGGACAAATTTGATTCAATTCAAATAAAGTCTACGAATCTAGTTTATTGGGCAAAATGCATATAACACCTTTACTTGGTAAAAATGTAAATGCCATCGATCTGTTAGCCCTAGTTCATAGTGAAGCAAGTGGGCCCATGTCTAGCTAGGCTAGAGGTGGATATGAAGATTTTGTGATCTTTACGGATGTGGCATCGCGTTATGGTTATGTGTCTCTTTTGAAACACAAATCGGAAACTTTTATTGTTTCGACACGAAATAGACAAACAGATCGGCTAAAGTATTAAACCGTCACGGTAAGACCGTAATGGAAAATACTTAAGAAATAAGTTTCTAATATACTTGAAAGAGTATAGTATTCTTTCAATGAGGACTCCTCTCGGAACACGTAATTTTGACGGTGTGTCCGAACGGATAAACCGAGTTTTGTTGGACATGATAAGGTTAATAATGAGTCGCTCTGAGCTACCATTTCCTTAAACTTATACGCATAAACAGTGCAGAACTTATTTAGAATAAGGTTCCATAAAAATCTGTTTGACAGACTTCATATTAGATATGAACAGGAAAGAATCCGGGTTTTCTCATTCCTAAAGATTTGGGAATGCTAGGCATATGTTTAGATGATACCAAACTAAAACCCAAATCAGATAAGTGCCTAAGTTGTGGGTTATCCTAGGGAAACCAAAGTATAATACTTATACAACTCACTAGAGAACAATTTAATTGTTGCTCGCCATGCAGTTTTCCTAAGAGAAATACCTATATGCAGTGGTAAGTGGGAGGATAGTAAAACTTGATGAAAATCAGAGTAATACTATTCAAGGCACCGATTCCTAATGGAACACTAATAGTTCATCAAGGATGAAACTTTACCAGTATTCTTCGAATACACAAGAACCACGTAAGTCAGAGAGAGTCAGAAAATAACCTAGGGTATGGGTTTCTGATCTCACCTCATAAAGGTGTCAATCTTATTGAGGTATACCAACTGACTACGTATGAGGAAGTGATACAAGGTATCGACTCCCTATTATGACAAAGTATCATGAGTCCGAAATGGATTCCATGTATATCAACTATGTTTGGACACTAGTTGTTGTATCGCAAGGCATTGTGCCTATTGGTACTATATAAGTCTTCAAAGAAGACATACATGTAAGGCAACATACCAACGTATAAAGGTAGGCTTTTGGCGGAAAGGTATCGTTATCAACATTGTGTTGATTACAACGAAACATGTTGCCATGGTAAATCCATTTGGATAATGCTTGCTGAAGCTGCTTGTTTCGTTTATGAAATATGGCAGCTGAATGCCAAAACCTCTTTCCTTAACGGAAACCTTTTGGAGGATGTTTACAACATCCTATCGGTTTTGTCGTACACAAACTAGCAAACAAGGTTTGCAGGTTATTCGATCCATGTTTGGATTGAAGCAAGCATTACATTCTTGGAATTTTCGTTTTGATGTAATCATAATAGTTTATGATTTAATTCAAAACGAAAATGATTCTTGTGTATATAAGGAGGTTAGTGGGAGAACACTGACAAAAAGTCCTATAAATAATGATAATATGTCATTTCTTGGAAATGAAATTCTCATAATAACAATCGGCAAAAGCTTGGCTTTCGAGAAAATTCTACGTAGAATTTTTTGGGAGAAACAACCTTTATTCTAGGAATAAAGATCTACTGGGATAGATTTAAAGTTGTTAAAACTCTCCGAGAACTCGTACATTGAAAAATGTACGCGACCTGGTGTCTCATACGTTTTGAGCATATGAATTCACAAACAGGCCAATCTAAGTGATAATCACTGGATTGATATTAAGAACATCCTTTAGATGGAGAACTTGAAGTGATTGGGATCACTGTAGCAAGCTTCCTAACCGATAAAACGACTATAAGTCGAATAACGGTACTATACAGTTTGAATAACAGAACAGTGAGCTGGAAATCATCCAAGCAAGATATCGTTAACGAATAAACAACAAATGCGGGTTATTACTGCAGCTGAGGCAGAAATAGAAGCCAATTGGGTCGATAATAAATCTAATTAGATTATATATATAGTTCTATTAGCCACTGAGCTAGGCTTCAGCACAGGCTAAAGAACTAATGGTCTCATCAACGATCCAGATACATACTTCGATTATTCATCTGATCCGTTCGGATCATACATCATGGCGATGTGATGATCGAATAAATCGCATCAGATGATAATCATGCAAATCCGCTGACGAAAGCCTTTTCTCAGCAGTTTGAGCCAACCGTACATAGTTCGGGTGTTAGACACTCGAGTGACTGGCTATAGGCCAAGTGGGAGATTGTTGGACAGTTATGACCCATAGCGTCACTATTTGTATAGATCATGGTGTTGTTGTACAAATTAACTATGTGACAAATGAGATTGCTCTCTTATCATTTGTGATTAGATCACAAAGATGTATAAATGATAGGAGTACGCCAATGCTGGGTATATTGAGAATCGTAGTGTGTTGGGTGTGATGTCAAGACGGAAGTATCACTCCAGTCATAATGGAGATGATGGTCACGTAGGATACGAGACTGGTTCTCTTAAATGCTGTAGCTATCGGGATATTATGACTAGGTCATGTATATCCGATTATAGAGACTAGTCACCAGAGATCCGATATGTGCTTCGTACGGGGCATACACAATTCCAGCCCCAGGCCTAGCACGTGACATCCGATACTGGATCGTTATACGTAATAATACGTATACTACGCCTGATATAGATCCCTTATTCCTGTAAGCATGTTTCTGGAGAATTGGGTAGGCATGACGCTTTGCTAGAAGCCAACCTTGTCTTGTAAATTGGTAAAAACGTAGTACGAGGTACTTACGTGTTCGGATAGTCCGACGACCGAATTTACTGCCAACATATCCGGGGATCTCATGGGTCGCTTTCCGAAGATTCACCGATGACGTATGACTCACACTTTAATTAATCTAGGATTAATTAGATGAGAGAGAAAATTAATCTGGGATTAATTGCGGAGATATTAAAGAGATATAACGATTAATTTGGAATTAATCGATAAAATAATATATTCGATAAATTATAAGAAATTGGATTTCGACGCGGAATTGAAATTGGATTTTAATTCGGGCGAACGAGTTAATTTAGAATTAATTCGTTAGCGACGTGAATAGTGATTTTGCTAGGCATAATTAATTAATTACGTCGCAACGGAAAATTCGTTAATTTGGAATTAGTGAACCCGAGCCCGGGATTGTTTGCGAGTGCATTCGTATTTCGAATTCGAGTGCGGCATGGAAGTCAAATCAAGCGTCAAATCGCTAGTCACTTCAAGCGTCAAATCATTAGTCACTTTGAGTGATGTGACTACTTGTCATTTGATTGATTGATTGATGTGACTTGATGGAAGTAGTTGGAAAGCTTTTTGAAAGCTTGATTGACATATATTATTATTTTAAATGTTTGGTCTATGTTTTGATTTTGAAATCAATTAACAATCTAACACAACTCTCTCTCTCACACCACTTCTCCTCTCTCACGCCCTTTGGGCATTCTTCTTCTTCATTTACTGCTCTTTTGCCATGAGTTCCAGGAGAGATAAGAGAGTGATTTTTGTGACAAAAATCAAGAGTGCTAGCACAGATTTGGGTCTTGCGAAGGTGATAGGGAAACCAACCCGTGAGCTTGGAATCACCACCCAAAAGGCTTGGAGCTTGGACCTAATTTGGAGATCAAAAACAGTGGACTGCCGAATCCATGGAGGACAAAATCTGCAGTTTGCCGAGCACTCAAGGAGGGCCAAGAAGAGTTTCTATTCTTCACCGCATCGCTCAACCGCTCGATGTAAGTATTCTGCGACTTCTTTGATTGTATTCGCACTTATTTTTATTTTTGAAATGATATTGGGATGCTTAGAGAATTCCAACAAAGACATGCAGGTCTATCTATCGGGAATGAATCCCCAACCATCCGAATGAATCTTGAGACCTGCGGGTATATCTATTAGGAATGAATTCCAACCAACTAAATGAATCAGAAGACTTGTAAGTCCATCTGCTTTCACAGTAGGGAATGAAGCCTTGGATCGAAACAGTAAGGGTTTTTAGGGGTATTACCGGGTAACGCAGCGGAACCCGGAAAAATAAATTTTTCCGATTTCAATAATTTTCCTTTGGAAATTAAAATAAATTTATTTATTCTAGTTACTCAATACTTAAAAACTGAATTTTTTTTTACCCAAAAATCAAAATTTTCAATTGCCGTGAAACCCCAAAGGTTTGCATTTTGATCATTTTAATCCTAATTTGTCAAATACAAATTTAAGTGATTTCAAATCACTACCAAAATTATTTCTACATATCATATACATCAAAATATAACTCGCAAGACAAAATAGCCCAAATCTCAATATTGCCGAATGCATCACAAATTCTCAATTTTGTGCATTTTGGTCCAAATTTGTTCAAAACAACTTTAGATGATTTTCAGTCAACACCAAATGATTTGTATATCTTATATACATTATTATACAACACATATATGAAAAGCCCCAATTTTAGTTGCGGTATGAACCGTAATTTCTCAAATTAATCCAATTAATAAAATTACCCAAAATTAAACAAAACCAACATTTCAATATAATCTCTACAACACCAAACAAGTCTCACCACTTTAAAACAACTCAAGAACAATTCTAGGTCATCAATGAGTGGCCTAACAACTCTAGAATTGCAACAAGATCATCAAATGATCAAAAGTGTTATTATTAACCATTAATAAGCTTACTTTGTTAAACATACATACATGCATACATCTTTCTTTCATGCTTCAAACCATCATAACAAAAAGATAAGAGAGTAGAAAAACTTAAGAATTTTACATGTTGTAGTCAAGAACAAAAGGAACGGTTTTCCTTCTAATGGAAAGTTGGAAATACTTACTAATTTTCAAGCTTTCTTTGATTTCTTATTGGTTTCTTCTCTTTTTCTCTCAAGTCTATTTTTGGTTATGTTTTGGAGGCTTGAACAAGTGAAGCAAATAAAAAAATAAACCCTTAAATACTTAGGGTTGTGACCAAATTTTGAGAGAAAAATAGAAAATATATTTTCCAATTTTCGAAACAAAAATTAAAGAAGTAAAATTCCTTTTTAACACATTTACTTTAATGTAAAGTCAAACTCATACACTACCTAATCATTTCCTAACTTTATCATAATGATGAATATTTATATTTTAATTATTTTAACTATTTAATAATTAAATAATTAATAAAATATAAATATCTTAAATATATGTATTATATTTACTTTAAATAATCCAAATACATATATTAATGATATATGTCAAATATCAAAATTTGATATTTAATTAATGTGTATTAATAAAATCATACATTAAATACAAATACACATTAATTAGGAAATGACCAAAAGGTTCATTTGTAAGTATCTTTCGTTTAACCGTTAAACGATTTATAAATAATCAATATTATTGCCCTAGTGCTCTACGAGTATATTTCATTAGTGAGACTCTCTAGATTCAGGCATATCCGTCCCAAAATCAAATTTCGTGTCCATAATTCACCCACCTGTAAATTATGACGAACACGGATAAACTCACTGAATAATATAGTTCGAGGTCACTTCATACGTATAATCACTCCATCACAGGTATCCAGATTAATCCAGAGATATAGATACAAACGTCAAATCACTATAGATGTAATCACGTCGACGATTCTATTAGCAATCTCTCAAAAAATACTTAGAACTAATTTCTAAAGTGTACCACGGGCCCATGGATTTAACAGATTGCTAATTCCATATTGAATACCTATGCTCTGTACACAGAGCTGACAGATCATATCTTGATACACACATGATATCCTGCATCAGTCAGCACCCAACGAACAAACAGAGTATGATCTAATTAGATCGGTGACGTGACTACCATCTAAGTGTGGAGGATAACTCAGATATCCACAGTGATATCTCAAGTCAAAGAATCAATATGCTCACTCAACCCGAGAAGATTCTTATTGACGTTGGTGTACCATCCATTAAGAATCTTCTGTGAGTCGTTCAATGTTTATCCGCTATAAACACCTACACATCTATACGAGTCTCCAAGACTCAAGGTTCACTGAGAAACCATCGGAATCCAAATTCCAATATTCGACATGTACTAGTCTCAACGGGTTTACTTTACTGACCAAGTAGTGTAAACCTTGACCGAAAACATTCTAAGAACGACAACGTTATGATACAACTCAATGTCAGTTGCGACGCTTTTGCAACAATATGATAACTAATTATTCTAATGTCGGTTACGTCTTTACCATATTAAAGAAGAATTTATATAAAGAAACTGTTCATTTTATTCATAATAAAATGTTACATAGTATTTCCGAGGAAATGCAATAATAAAATTGGCGCTCAGAGTACCAACCCTAACAAAATATTCCACTTGCTCTAGTGCCAATATCGATTGTATCTAATACCCATCGACTCCACATTTTTATCAAATAACTTCAGAGGTATGGCCTTCGTAAGCAGGTCTGCTACATTATCTTCACTCAATACCTTGCACACGAAAATGTCTCATCGCGACACAATCTCTCGAATGATGCGGTACTTTCGTCCCACTTGCTTCGACTTCTGATGCGCCCTTGGTTCTTTTGCTTGCGCAATGGCTCCAGTATTATCACAGTAAACGAAATCAGATTCTCGATACTTGGGACTACTCCCAATTCTTGTGAGAAAGTTCCTAACCCAAATAGCTTCCTTTGCAGCTTCAGAAGCTGCAATATATTCCGCCTCTGTGGTGGAATCAGATGTCGACCCCTGTTTGGAACTCTTCCAACAAACTGCACCTCCGTTAAGGGTAAACACGAATCCTGATGTAGTTTTTCTATCATCAGGATCCGATTGGAAATTGGAATCCGTATACCCATTAACTTGCAGATCATTTCCTCCATAGATTATAAACTTATCCTTAGTACCTTTAAGATACTTGAGGATATGTTTAATGGCCATCCAATGGTCATTTCTTGGATTGGATTGATATCTGCTCGTCACACTAACTGTGAAGCTGATATCAGGCCTAGTACATACCATGGCATACATGATGCTGCCCAAACATGAAGCATAAGATTGATTAGACATTCTAATCTTCTCAGCTTCTGTTTGCGGACACACCTTCTTCGAAAGATGTAAACCATGTCTGAACGGTATGTTTGTTGTCTTACAGTTACCAAAATTATACCGTTCTAAGATCTTATCTACGTACGTTGATTGGGATAACCCAATAAGCTTCATTTCTCTATCTCTATAGAGTCTTATACCTAAGACATAAGAAGCTTCACCCAGGTCTTTCATGGAGAAAATCTTAAAGAGGTAAGCTTTGACACCTTACATAATCCCGATATCATTCCCAATGATAAGGATGTCATCAACATAGAGAATTAAAAATACCACCATACTCCCACTGGCCTTCTGATACACACAGGATTCTTCCGAATTCTTGAGAAAACCAGACAGTTTGATTATCTCATCGAATCGAAGATTCCAACTTCGTGAAGTATGTTTAAGTCCATAAATGGACTTCTTCAGCTTGCATACCATGCTCGAGTTCTCACTGGATGCAAAACCCTCCGGCTGTTCTATAAAGATTTATTCATCTAGAAATCCATTTAGAAAAGTCATTTTAACATCCAATTGGCAAATCTCGTAATCATGATATGCGGCAATTGATAATAAAATCCTGATGGAATTTAGCATTGCAACTGGCGAAAAATTTTCATCATAGTCGACACCAGGTCGCTACGAGTAACCTTTAGCTACCAGTCGGGCCTTAAAGGTTTCAACCTTTCCATCGGCCCGCTCTTCCTCTTGTAAATCCATTTACAACCGATATGAACAATTCCTTCAGGAAGCGAAACCAAGTTCCAAACTTGATTCTCATGCATTGAGTCCATCTCAGATTTCATGGCGTCTTGCAACTTCACGGAGTCGATGTCCAACATCGATTCTCTATAGGTAAAAGGGCCAGTCTCTTCAATTAAGAGAACATCAAGACTCTTTTCTTGTATCAAATACAAGAGTTCAGGAGGTCTAGATACCCTTTGTGATCTACAGAGTGTGTGTGTTGAAGGTTCTCCATCTTCTTGAACTACATGTTCCTCCATTAGTTCGTTGGTTCCAGGTTGTACTTCATCAAGTTCAACCTGTTTATGATCACCACCTTCAGCCAAAAATTTTATTTCTAGAAATTTTGCGAAGCGAGCTACGAACATATTTCGATACTCGATATCATAGAATAAATATCCTTTCGTATTTGAAGGATATCCAACAAACCTAAACTTCTGCCCTCGAGGCAAACGCTTATCTTGCTGAGCCATCCTTACGTATGCAGGACACCCCCAAATCTTAACATAGCTAATATTAGGTTTCCTACCGGTCCATATCTCATACTGAGTCGTAGGAACTGCCTTGGATGGAATCTTGTTCAAAAGATGTGTGGTAAAAGAGCATAACCCCATAAGTAATAGAGTAAATCTGTATAACTCAACATCGATCGGACCATAAACAATAAAGTCTGATTCTCCTCCATGACACTCCATTATGTTGCGGAGTGCCTGGAGAGTATATTGAGCGAGAATCCCATTCTCCTTTAAATAATCAGTGAACTCTCCACTCATATATTCACCGTCTCGATCAGATCGAAGGCATTTAATATATTGACCAGTTTTTTTTCAACTTAATTTCGGAATTCTTTGAACTTTTCAAAGGTTTTCGATTTATGTCTCATCAAATAGACATAACCGTACCGTGACAGATCATCGGTAAAGGTGATGAAGTAAGAAAAACCACTGTTAGCAGTTTGACTTAAGAGACCACATACATCAGAATGTACGAGTTCCAATAAGTCATTGGCTCGGTGTCCAACACTCGAAAATGGAAATTTGGTCATTTTACCCCGAATACAGGATTCACAAGTTGGATAAGGCTCAATGGTGAGATCATATATCAAACCATTCTTAACCAATTGGGTTAGGTATTTCACGCCTATATGACCTAACCGCATACGCCAAAGTTCAGTATTATTTATATCAGATTGTTTACGTTTATTTATTCCAGTATTAAAGATATCTTGTGAGGTACGCAATATGTTATGACCATGATCGTTTGGACAACAAAAGATCTGAATATCATTACTATCATATAAATACAAAGAACGATTCTTAATATTTACATTATAACCTTCAGTATCTAATACAAAAGGGATATAATATTCGCCACACATCCTGGCACAAAATAGTAGTCATTTAACAAAAGTTTCCCACTGGGTAAGGGAATCTCGCATATGCCCACTGCAACTGCATCCAGAGAGTCGCCACTCCCGAATCGCAACTGTATCTCCCTAGATTTTAGCCGTCTACTTTCCATCAGCACCTGCAACATATTGCAAATGTGAATAGGACAAGCAGAATCCAAAATCCAATTAGATGTCATAGCTTTACAAGCCAATGGGATATCGATAATAGAAAAAATAAAAGTATCTGATGTCGATGCTCTTTCCTTCCTGAGTTGCGCGAGATAGTCCAGGAAGTTTCGTTTCCTGTGCCTGACTTTCTAGCAGTGGTGGCACTTGTCTTTAGAAGCTCTCTTGGACTTCGCCGTCTTACCCTGTGGAGGATTATTGAAACCCTACTTTTCTTTCCTTTTGTCTTCTTCCCCTTCGCCTTGGGTTGGGAAGAAAAGGAAAGTGAAGTGGGTTTCAGAAGGTGAGTCAGAACTCCCTTCCTTAAATCTTCCTCTGCTGTGAGAAGCATCATATGCAACTCACGTAAGAACAATGAATTCCGTTTATGTTGAAATACATTACAAACATGTGATATGACGACGGGAGCGAACCGAGAATGACACTACGACCCAGAGTTTCATTGAGAGGGAAATCCTGGCGCCTCAACTGCTCGATCAAATCGATCAAGTGAAGCACATGCGGGCTTACAGCCTGCCCCTCATCAAGTTTAGAATGGAACAATTCCATCGAGACTCTATGAACCACGACTTGTTTTTGGTTAATGAACGATTCACGAAGTTGTGTCTTCATGCTATAACCATCATGCATCTCAAAATAAGTCTTCTTAAGCTCAGAAGAAAGAGAACTCAAGATGAATGATTTAACTCTTAAATCATCATCCTTCCATCATTGGAAAGTCTCATGTTCATCTGGAGATGCATCAGGTGATATATCAAGCGGTAATAGACCTTCCAAAATATACCCCAGCTTCTCGGAATTGAGGACAATCCTTAAGTCCATATCCCGATCCGTAAAGTTTTATGCGTCTTTTAGCTTGTTCGTATCAAGCATATGAGCAAAAGGATTGGTTGGAGGTGCCGCCATCGCAAATCTATCAAATAGACAGCGAATCAACGGTAAGCAGATAAGCAGATAAAATATAATAACAGTTTCAAATTATATCATAAAGCATTAACTAGATCATGGATTTTTAATCTAAAAATGTCCATCCCACTATTTCATGCAATACTGTAATCCCTAAACGGAATACAAAACATGCGATAAGTAAATCATAACATAATAGTGAAAGGTGGACCCCATTAATATATTTCAGCTCACAGCTTTGGCACGTTCTCGCCTACGTATATTCATTAGGAATACAACTCATTGTCAATTACTCAATAGTGACTCCTGGGTTTTTGGTCTTGGTCGTTTCTCGTTCTGACAGCTTTGACACGTTCACAAGGAGGCGTACCAAGGTTAAACTTGTCAATAATGAATTCAAGATACTTACGAATCCATGACAGTTTTGGCACGTTCAGGATTCCTCTTTCGCTTGAATTCACCTAGTATCAAATATATCTGGTACAGAAAAATTTCTACTGGCCATATCCTCTTAGCTTTGGCATGTTCTCGGATATAGTCGTAGAAAATTTATCGATAAGAGGTATTGACAAGATGGACCAATTAATATGCATCAAATACATATTAAATTAGAAACCATATTTAAATAGGGATTTTTCACAAAGATATTCTTACTTTATTTAATCAAATTAAATAAACACATGCATGAATTAAAGTCAAGATTAATTTTAAAGGCATAATCATATATCGGGGTTCCGGAATCAGACTCGCTCTGATACCATTTTGTTGGGATTTTATAAGGAATTACGGGTTTGCACAGCGGAGAGCGGAAAACGAATTTTTCCGATTTCAAAATTTTTCTTAGAATAATTAAATAAACTTATTTATTTAATTAACCAATACTTAAAATATGAAATTTTAACTCATGAAATCATATTTCTTTTAATTACCAAATTACACTAAACTTTTACAAATTAATTATTTTGGTGCTTAATTATGTCAATTATATATTTAATTGATTCCAAATCAATCCCAAAATAATTTTTAAAATTTTGCGACATAAACCAGAAACCTTCCAGAATTTCTGAAAATACCCAGAAATTTCCAGAATTTACGAAAACAGCCCATAATTTTTATTAATTACAATTTGGCCCAATTTGTTCAAAAACACATCAAGATCAAATCCAATCATTCCCAAATTTGACATATATCAAATATACATCAAATTATATCATATATATGAAAATCCCCAAAATTTGAATGGGTTAAGAACCCTAATTTCATAAATTACTCAAATTGGGCAATTTACATTAAATTGACAAAATTCAATACTTTAATCTTCCAATTACCACACCAATTAAGTCTCACCATCATGAAATTAATCAAGAACAATTCTAGGCTAATTATGAATGGCTAATTAAATCTAGAATGGCAACTTTAATTTTCTAATTATTTTATTAAGCTTAATTACACTAATAAGCAAATAAATTAATTATACATGCTAAACTCATCCAACAAGCTTCCAATAAATTTAATTACAAAACTAAAAGAGTAGAGACATGATCTTAACAACACAATTGAAGCTAAGAAAATTGAAACAATTTTCATGTAAAAGAAGAAATGAAATTACTTACAAAATCCAATTTTGCTTTGATTTTTCTTTTCCTTTTCAACAAATGCTCTCAACTCTCTTTTGTAATTTTTGTTTACCTTGTGTAAGTGTTGGAAAAATGAAACAAAATAATTTTGTATATTTTCCCCTCATTGCCGATTTTTGACAAGAAAAATAAATAACAATTATTAATTTTTTGTTCAAAAACCATTAGTCGACATATAAGCTTTAATAAAGCAACCCTTTATCTTTAATAAAGTCATCAAATATGTGTTCCAATTATAACATGCCATTTTCAAAGAAATCATTATTGAAAGATATTATTTTATTAATTAATTTAATTATTTAACAATTAAATAATTAATTAATAAATATAAATATCTTAAATATATGTATTATATTCACATTAAATATCTCAAATACATATATTAATTATATATGTTTAAATATCACAAATTGATATTTAATTAATATGTATTTAATAATATCAAATATTAAATACAAATACACATTAATTCGAAAATGATCGTTAGGTCCCGATCGCATGTATTTTTTGTTTAACCGTTAAAGGAGTTATAAATAATCAGTATTATTCATAACAGTTGCCATAGTGCTCTATTAGTATATTTCATTAGTGAGACATTCTAGATTCAGACATATCCATTACGAAATCAAATGTCGTGTCCATAATTCATCCACCAGTAAATTATGACGAACACGAATAAACTCACTGAATCATATAGGTCGAGGTCACTGCATACGTATAATCCCTTCTTCACAGGTATCCAGATTAATCCAGAGATATAGATACAAACGTCAAATCTCTATAGATGTAATCATATCGACATTTATATTAGCAATCTCTCAAAAAACACTTAGAACTAATTTCTAAAGTGTACCTCGGGCCCATAGATTTAATAAATTGCTATTCCATATTGAATACCTATGCTCTGTACACAGAGCTGATGACCGGCGTAAACACACGCGTATAACGCAAAGGCACGTATCGTTCAAGTAGTATAAAAACATCGATCCCACAAGGACTTAATATCTAAACTATTAATTTTATGAGGTCAAATGATTACTAGTATCTAACAGGTTGTTTGATTGATTTGAAATGGTGACGATTCTAAATTTAAAACAAGTAAATAAAATATTCGAAAGTAGGTTTTAAGAAAATTCAATATTAAAAACTATCTAGGGTTGTGATTTCTTCCACTATCATTTAAAAGATGAAGTGGTTATCTTAAAGTTGGGTAATATATTGATTTATTAACCTGGAACACTAAATTATGTGTAAACCTCTGTCGATGGTCAGACACAAATACCCAGTTTAACCCAATTGAACCATATGTCTATGTCAACCAAATTAAATGGATTCATTAAGTTTAAGTTCCAATTATGGCTACCCCCGCCCGACAGGTATATGTCTATCCTGTAAGGAATCTATTAAATGGTTATCTATCCTCAAAGAAGATCGTGGCCTATTGAGTTTAAGGTCTTAAACTTAAAATCTCTATGTCTAGTTCATTTTAAGTTTCCCAGTTCAATTTTATTAATGGCCAGTTAATGAAAAGCATTAAGTAAGACTCAATAAATAAATCTTTATAATACCCAAACTATAATCTAACCCCTTATAAAACGGTGATATTAAAAGTCATCACAACCCCAGATAACTAATTTAGTTACAACACATAACTAGGGCTAGTAAAAACTTGAAAATAAAAGACATAAAGTAAAAATGCGGTAAAGTAAATACTGAAAAGTAAATTACAATAAAATAAAATGCTAAGGTCAAAGGAATTACTTTTACTACTACTAATTTAGATATCTCCCATAATATAATATATAAACTTGTGATAACATTACCAACCAGCCATATAGGCGGTATCCTGATTAAGTCAAATTAAGTCCAACCAGCCATTAAGGCGGTAAAAAGATTTGTCCATGAACCTGCCATATAGGCGGTAAGAAAGTTTAATTACCAACCGACCAATCTGGCGGTATCCTGATTAGTCAGGTTTAAATAAAGAATATATTATATTTAAGGGAGATTAATCTAAATAGCAATAGTAAAATAATTACCTTTCACCCTAGTTGGGGAAGTTACCTCCTCATGGTGAATAGTAAAAACTGTAAAAAATAAAAAAAGTAAATTACTATTATTACAGAACGTAATTAAAATTAATTACAAAACTAAAAAAAAACTAAAAACTAAAAGAAACTAGAGAGAGAAACACCATCTTTACATCAAAGAGATGAGAGAGAGTGGTACAACTGAAACTGGGATTTGGCGCTCTATTTATAGGGGTCAGTATGGGTCGTGCGTCGCGACGCCCAGCTCGCGTCGCGATGCGCGTTTTGTCGACGTGGCACGCTCTGGTTCGTCGGTTGAAGATTCTGGATAAGGTGATAAGGTGACACGTGGCAAGGTGGTTGGGGCTCAATTATTGTGACAAGTGGCGGCTTCTGATTGGTCGGTTAGATTCTTATCCACCACGTGTCAGATAGGGATAAGAGAGCCAATAATTGATGCTGACGTGGCGATGACGTGGCGGTGATGTGGCGACACATGGCAATTGGACTGTCGGCACCATAGAATCGCAACAGGTGGCACGCTGTGATTGGTTGATGATGATGTGGCAATTATGTGGCATGTTGACTCGGTCAACCTGGTGATGTGGACGATGACATGGCTGACATGTGGAGTGACACGTGGCGACAAGTGGCGATGATGACTATCGACACCGTAGGATGATGACACGTGGCACGGCGTATGTTAGTAGATCGGCCGTGATGGTGACACGTGGCACGGCGCATGTTAGCAAAGTCAAAATTTTCTCAGATTCTGATTTGTAGACCCGGCGCACGTTAGCACTGTTCGGCGCATGTTAGGCATCGCGACGCGGCGCGGTAAATTACCAAAATGCCCTTTTTGCCAATTTTCACTGTTTTGGCCCAAATCACCTCCAGAGTGTCCTGAAACTTTATTTATCTACAAAATAACATAAAACACATCAAAATATTCAAAAAAATCAAGAAAATATACAAAATATTAAGTTAAATGAGTGGGAAATAGTGATAGATTTATCACTCATCACACCCCCAAACCTAACATTTTGCTAGTCCTCGAGCAAAACACAAAATAAAATAACATAATAAAATTTTAACTAAGCCACTTTCGTAGGGATCACGGTTGCATTTAACGTATGCAACAAGCCTTTAAACCCCTAGGTGTCCGTAGTGGACGAGTTGTAGTCTCGTGAGGGTTTACAGCAATGATACCCACAAATATTTTATAAAAGTAAAAAGGTAGTGAAACTAATGCACACAAAAGCAAAAAGACAAGCGAAAAGAAAATAAAGAAGTTAGTGACAAATCAGGTGAAATTTCTACTCCAAGTTGCTAGTTGTTTTGTTTCTTTCTAAATTACTGAATAAGTAAATTCTCCGATTATTTTTACCATTATTCATATACACAGCTAACAAAATATTAATCAACTCATTTTTCCCACAACAGTCATAAGTGCAGTTGATAAGAGAGTAATATTTTTGTCCTAAAGTTCTATCAGATTTCACACCTTTTTGTAGCAATGGAATAATTTTTCCCATTTTTCTGATTTTTTCTTTGATTTTTGAATTTTTTTTTATTTATATACAATATCTTCCATCTATGTAACGAGTGTTGGGTCGGTGCCTCCCAAACCAGTTGGCTTTAGGGCACCAGGTGTTAAGACACCCCTGCAGACTTAATTACTCAGACTTCAGATATATATATTTTTGCAGCATCTTTGATCCATGTAGCGAGCTTTGGGCCAGTGACTCCCAAACCAGTTGGCTTTAGGGCACTAGGTGTTAAAACACCCTTACAGACTTAATAACTCGGATTTTATTTTTATTTTTATTTTATTTTTTTTACTCCATTGCTTTTTAGATGCTTCCTCCAATTAAACTAAAGCACTGAATATTACAAACTTTTCAATTTTAGCTCATGTCCGTATGTTAGTATGCATGTTGATAATACCTGTCAATTGAGCATATGAAGATCCATTTTAGTCCGTTTTATGGAGAATTTACAAATTAAATAATTCAAAATGAAATAAACAAAAATTAACTTGTTCCGAAAATGGGTTTGAGACATGTATCAGGAGTGGGAACTCCTTACTCAGCTATCTCTCACCAATTTCACCCTTTTAGTCAAAATAAAAACACAAAATATTTTTGTAATTTTTTTGAAAATTTTTCAATTTTTTTGTATTTTTCGAAAAATTTTGGACTAAAAATAAAAACAACACACAAACTAAAAACAAGGTACTGATCAACTAATTTCCTCCCCCAAACCTAAATGAGACATTGTCCCCAATGTCTTAAACAGTAGAAGAAGTGTTTAGAAGATAGTACATGGTTAGTTGAAATTCTACAGGAAATTAAAGGTTAAGATCCAGATTAATCCGACACCTCTTACCACGATCGTCCTCGGACCAATTTATCTTTGAAAGGATAGGGTCAACTTGTGGTTCATAGGCTATGAGTTGGTCAATTAGATCCGGAGAAGTTCTGGCAATAAAGATGAGTTTTTTCAAAGGTTTTGACACGAACCCATTTCTCCGGGCATCATCAAGAAACACACAAAGAAAATCATAAAATCCATCAACGTTAAACAACCCAATTGGTTTCTGGTGTATGTTCAGGTTCGCCCAAGATAGCACTATAAAAATTTCCTCCAGTGTACCCAAGCCACCTGGCAAAGCAATAAAAGTATCAGCACGGTTAATCATTTCTACCAGTCGTTCAGACATACCTGGCATGATCAGTTCCTCTCCGTTTGATGGTTCAATAAGATTTGCCTCTGCCAAGGGTTTTGGGATGATTCCTAAAACGTGACTGCCTCCTTCATGTACGGCCTTTGAAACGATCCCCATTAGTCCAAGATTGCCTCCGCCATATACTAAGTGCATATTTCTTGCAGCTAAGACTCGACCCAATTCTTGTGCTGCCTCTACGTATTGTGGTTTAGTACCAACACTACTACCGCAAAACACACAGATGTTTTCAACTCGTCTTCTTGAAGTGGCTTCCATGTTTTACTCTGGATGTCTTCAAAAGTGCAATGATTAGTTGAATTTATAATACCTGAAAATGGTGAGTAAAAATAGCACAAGTATCTTCCAAAGACGATTAGTAGAAAAATAGTAAATATATCGTGATAATAAAAAAGGTCTGGATCCTGTCAGAGAAACACAAGAAAACAACAAAACAAATCACAATTATCAGGAAAAGACAAAGAGATTATATTTACAAGAAAAGTAACGGCTTGATTGACGTCTATGCGTCAGGGACAAGCTTCCCATCCAATTTTCTTTTAAATTGGAAAACAGGGTCTTTTTGAGTCAGATTCTTGAGACTTAACAGTTGTCTTTCCTTTTGGAATTGTGCATATAACATGCAAATTTCATGGTACACACATCCACTGGGATGCGTCTCAAGAGTTTTAGATATGTCATCTAAAGACTCTTTACTCAAGCCATCCCTAATGAAGTTAATCTTATCTTCGCGGTTATCAGACACCATTCCTAAAGAACGACAACAAGTATTACAAAACATGCGAGCACATTTATAACAAACACACATTCTTTTGGCTCTTCTCTTTTTAGCATATGTGCTCTTTCCTAAACCAGGCAGATGTGAAATAAAAGAGTCAGAAGACTCACCTGCCAATCGGACCCGTGCTTCAATAAGCCAACGAATGTCAGTATGAATACCTTTGATCATCAGTAGTCTCATCCGTTTCAAGCGAGCTTTGTAGACTTTCATCAGAGATTTTTGAGGGAGAGAAGGAAATTGCTTGTGAAGATTTGCGAGAGCTTCTTCCATCTTGAAATGACTAAACCAGTAAAAACTAAACACACAAAAATAAAACACACCAGATCACAATATATACACAAATTGCATGGGTGGCTCCCTGCGAGCGCTAAGTTTAAAGTCGTCAGCTAGACTTGACTTCTCGAACGTTAAGCTGGATCTAAAAGTGTAACACTTTCTTTTTGTCGCTCAAATGATTCTCCCCAATAGTGCTTAACAAGCTTGTTTTTAACCTTGAAAGTTTTGTTGGAGTCATGATCATGTATCTCAACGGCTCTATCTGGTAAAACTTTGGGGATCACAAATGGACCTGACCACCGTGATTTTGGCTTCCATGGGAAGAATTTCACCCTTGATTTGTTTAACAGTACCTTTTGCCCTGGTTCCAGTTGTATGCGCACTAACTTCTCATCATGTCTTTTCTTGCCCTTTTCTTTGTACAATTTGGCATCCTCAAAAGGCTGATTGTGAAATTCCTCAAATTCGTTGAGCTGGTGGATCTTTTTCTCTTCTGTTGCTTGTAGTGCAAAAATTGGCTCTTTCAGTGTAAAAGTCGCTTTATCTTTAGGCTCCACAGGCAATTGACATGTTTTAAGTTTGTCAGTAGAACTTTGCATTGCATTGGAGTTCTGAATGGTACTGTGTATCACATCAAGTCTGAAACATTCCTCATTTTTTTCATCATCTGGGAAATTCATGGCCTTGAAAACATTGAATGTTACTTCTTGGTCCTGTACCCTCATGGTTAATTCTCTTTTTTGTACATCAATAATGGTTCGACCTGTAGCCAAGAATGGTATCTCGAGGATGATTGGCACGTCTGCGTCTTCCTCCATATCAAGGACAATAAAATCTGCTGGGAAATTGAATTTTTCAACCTTGACTAGCACATCCTCAACTACGCCTCTTGGAAATACGAGTGTTCTATCAGCAAGTTGTAGAGAGACTGAGGTGTGCATTGTTTCTCCAATCTGCAGTTTCCTGAAAATAGAAAAAGGCATCAAGTTAACACTTGCACCTAAATCACATAAAGCCTTACTAAAGTCATGTTCTCCTATGGTGCAAGGAACAGTGAAACTGCCAGGATCTTTCAACTTTGGGGGAAGTTGAGGAAAATGTGGAGGTGGAGGTGGAATGATCTGTTCTTTTTCCTCCATCTGTTGCTTTGTTTCTTTTGGAACTTCCTCAGCAACTGTTTTTGTTCCAACATCTTTGTTGATTTCAATACCGCTTTTTAACATGATGGCATGACACTGCTCCTTCCCTATGTTCCTTGGATTTGGTTCTGTGTTGCTAGGACGGGTATCTGGCGGTCTGTAACTCTGAGCATTGGCCAGTTGTCCGATTTGATTCTCCAGTGCTTTAATAGAAGTAGATTGACTTTGAATTAATGCTGCTTGGGATTGAAACATAGCATCATATCTTGCTGCTTGAGATTGAAACATAGCATCATATCTTGCTGCTTGAGAGTCGTGTTTTGCTTCTATCTTTTTCAAGTGGGTCAACACTTCTGTTATTCCAGGTTCATTTGCATGCTCCTGGCCTTTGTTCTGTTGCTGGAATTCAGGTGGTGGATAGTTTTGTTGTTGGCCTGAATTGTTGCTCCATGAAAAATTGGGATGATTCCTCCACCCTGGGTTGTAGGTGTTGGAATATGGATTGTTCCCATGTCTGTTGAAATTGTTGACATAATTCACCGTCTCTTCAAGTTGGTTCGACTCTGGTGCTCATCCATATGGTGAACTTGTGGATCCAGTGGTAAGAGTCTCCATGAATTTGCATATCTGGTCCAGCTTGGCGTTGACTGCTGTATTGGCTCCACTTTCATAAATTCATGCAATTCTTTGGATCATGCTTATTTCTGTTGGCCACAAGGAATTGTTGTTGGCCATTTCTTCGAGTAGTTCCCAGGCTTGATCTTCTCCTTTCGCCATTAAAGCTCCTACAGCAGCTGCATCGATTGTGGTTCTCATTATTCCAGAAAGTCCATTATAGAATGTTTGGACTTGAATCCATTTTGGAATCTCATGGTGAGGACATTTCCGGAGCAAATCTTTGTACCTTTCCCAAGCTTCGTAGAGAGTTTATGAGTCTTGTTGCACAAAAGATGTGATGTCATTCCTCAGTTTTCCAGTTCTGGCTGGTGGAAAGTACTTTGCAAGAAATTTGGTGGCTAAAGTGTTCCAAGTTGTGATGGAACCTGCTGGTAGTGAATGTAGCCAAGCTTTGGCTCTGTCCTTCAAGGAGTATGGAAAAATACGCAGTCTCATTGCTTCTTCAGCATCTCGGTTGTAATTGAAAGTGCCGCAAACTTCCAGGAAGTTGCTGATGTGGGCATTAGGATCTTCAGTTGCATTCCCCCCAAACTGAACTGACTGCTGAATCATCTGAATGCATGTTTTGATGTCACCCGCATTTGCTGGTAAGGGAGGAAGTACAATACATGAAATGAGTCTGTCAACCACCGGAATGGTTCTGTCTCGAATGGGAATTGGTGGTGCAACATCCAAAGGTTCAGGTTCCATGTTGACTAAAGCTTCTTGGCCTTCTCGCCTTTCCTTTCTCAACTGTCTGATGGTTCTTTCAATTTCTGGGTCGAGCGGTTGGAGTTCAAAGCTTCTGGTTCGTCTCATGTAGTTTCTGAGAACCTGAAACACAAGAAAACAAAACCAATAAGTAAAAATAAATTAGATACAAGTAACGTATCTAACCTTAAAACTAATAGTGAAAGATAAATAAGTCCCCGGTAACGGCGCCAGAAACTTGACCGGCGTAAACACACGCGTATAACGTAAGCACACGTATCATTCAAGTAGTATAAAAATATCGATCCCACGAGGACTTAATATCTAAATTATTAATTTTATGTGGTCAAATGATTACTAGTATCTAACAGGTTGTTTGATTGATTTAAATTGGTGACGATTCTAATTTAAAAACAAGTAAATAAAATTATTCGAAAGTAGGTTTTAAGAAAATTCAATATTAAAAACTATCTATGGTTGTGATTTCTTCCACTATCATTTAAAAGATGAAGTGGTTATCTTAAAGTTGGGTAATATATTGATTTATTAACCTGGAACACTAAATTATGTGTAAGCCTCTGTCGATGGTCAGACACAAATACCCAGTTTAACCCAATTGAACCATATGTCTATGTCAACCAAATTAAATGGATTCATTAAGTTTAAGTTCCAATTATTGCTACCCCGCCCGAATGGTATATGTCTATCCTGTAAGGAAATCTATTAAATGGTTATCTATCCTCAAAGAAGATCGTGGGCTATTGAGTCTAAGGTCTTAAACTTAAAATCCTTATGTCTAGTTCATTTTAAGTTTCCCAGTTCAATTTTATTAATGGCCAGTTAATGAAAAAGCCTTAAGATTAAAACTCAATAAATAAATCTTTATAATACCCAAACTATAATCTAACCCCTTATAAACCGGTGATATTAAAAGTCATCACAACCCCAGATAACTAATTTAGTTACAACACATAACTAGGGCTAGTAAAAACTTGAAAATAAAAGACATAAAGTAAAAATGCGGTAAAGTAAATACTGAAAAGTAAATTACAATAAAATAAAATGCTAAGGTCAAAGGAATTACTTTTACTACTACTAATTTAGATATCTCCCATAATATAATATATAAACTTGTGATAACATTACCAACCAGCCATATAGGCGGTATCCTGATTAAGTCAAATTAAGTCCAACCAGCCATTAAGGCGGTAAAAAGATTTGTCCATGAACCTGCCATATAGGCGGTAAGAAAGTTTAATTACCAACCGACCAATCTGGCGGTATCCTTGATTAGTCAGGTTTAAATAATGAATATATTATATTTAAGGGAGATTAATCTAAATAGCAATAGTAAAAGAATTACCTTTCACCCTAGTTGGGGAAGTTACCTCCTCATGGTGAATAGTAAAAATTGTAAAAAATAAAAAAGTAAATTACTATTATTACAGAATGTAATTAAAATTAATTACAAAACTAAAAAAAACTAAAAACTAAAAGAAACTAGAGAGAGAAACTCCATCTTTACATCAAAGAGATGAGAGAGAGTGGTACAACTGAAATTGGGATTTCACGCTCTATTTATATGGGTCGGTAAGGGTCGCGCGTCGTGAATACCAGCTTACGTCGCGACGCGCGTTTTGTCGACGGCTGGAGCGGGTTCATCATTAACTACAATATGATGAACCAAGATCATACTATTGGAGAGTTGATGGTAATGATGCGAGAAGCAGAAAAAGAGCTTATGATTATGAAAAAGAGCTGTTTTGTCGACGGCTGGAGCGGGTTCATCATAAAAGTCCTTATGATTAGTTCCGAATTAATAAGATATGAGACAATATCGATCCACTAAAGGTTTAATGATTAAATATCCCTAGTCGTAGTATTATCGAGACTGGACATCGATAATGCAGAATAGGCTAGTATTACACTTGTGTGCTTTATGGAAGCGTAACGACATAGTTCTCATATATTTGGGTATTGGATACTCATGCAAGTGTAATAGGAGATTCTGTTTACCGATGGTATGGATACAGCTTCGCTCTGGAAAGACCCTTCAAAATCCCATTGGTAGTTTGACTATGTGTCTATGGGAATCCGAATCAGGGTAGGTGTATTTGGTCTTAACCTGAGACTTGCATCGCTAATACTTTCGACAATCAGTACGCTTTGGTTTTGGTCATCCAGGGCTTTAATAGGTTTTGTCTACGCCTCTTCTGGGTTTATTGAGAATCGTAGTGTATTGGGTGTGATGTCAAAATGGAAGTATCACTTCAGTCATATGGAGATGATGATCACGTAGGGATACAGATTTGGTACTCCATTATTTTACAACTATCGGGATAATATGACAAAGTCATGATTATCCGATTAAAGAGACTAGTTGCTAGTGATCCGATATATGCATCTTACGAGGCAGACACCATTCTAGCCTCAGGCTTAGCATGTGACATCAGATACAGGATCGCAATACGCAGTACTTGGTATATTACGCTTGATATAGATTATGTATTCCTTAAAAGAATATTTCTGGAGAATTAGGTAGGCACGATGCTTTGCTAAAAGCCAACCATGTCTTGTAAATCGGTAAGAACGTGGTACGGGGTACGCACGTGTTCGGATAGTCCGACGACCAAATTTACTGCCAACATATCCAGGGATCTCATGGGTCACTTCCCGAAGATTCACCGATGACGTTTGACTCGAGCAGAATTAATTTGGGATTAATTGTGAGAGAGAGAAAAATTAATATAGGATTAATTGCGGTAAGAATTTATATGGGATAAAATTTGAATAGTAGAGAGAGAACGATTAATTTGGAATTAATCGATTAAATAATATATTTGATATATTAAATGAAATTAGATTTCAATACGGAATTAAAATTAGATTTTAATTCGGGCAAACGAATTAATTTAGAATTAATTCGTAAGTTACTTTAATATTTAATTATGTCGCAACAACAATTTCTTTAATTTGGAATTAAATGAATCTGAACCCGAGCAAAGTTGCACATTGAGATTGTTCAATGTAAATTCGGAATTTACAAGTGGTGGGACCCACTTTACTTACATTACACTTATGACTAGTGATGGAAGTTGTTGTTGAGATTGTGTTTAGTAAAAAACAAGCAAAACAAGTTTTACACTTATGACTAGTGATGGAAGTTGTTTTAGCTTGAGTGTAAAACTTGTTTTGCTTGTTTTTTACTAAACACAATCTCAACACACTTTGTATTTGTTTATTCATTTTTTTGAATGACTAATGCCAAAATCTTGAATTTGGTATATCATAATTTGATTTTTGGAAAATCAAAAACAACAAAAAAAAATCAAAAACAACTCTCTCTCTCATTTTCTTTGTAGAAGCCGAGAGCTTCACTCTCCTCCATTTGGAATTTTGCTTCAAAATTTCTTTGAGCTAGCACTTACAAGGAGTCAATCAAGGTGTTAGGGAAACAAATCCTTGAGTTTGGAACACAAAGGAAAGGCTTGGAGCTATTCTCAACATCAAAAAGTTGTGTAATCTCTACATCCAAACAATCTGTTCAATGTAAGTATTTCCGCTACTTCTTTGCGTATTCACACCCATTTCATCTTATTAGATCCTTCGCATGTTCTAGGAACCCCAATAGGTTTATCCCAATAAACCATGAGTCCTGGGTGACTCGTATAGACATGTAGGTGTTTATTTGATAAATATTGAACGACTCACATAATATTTCATTATAGATGGGATACCAACGTCAATATGAATCTTTTTGAATAGAGTAGCATAGTGGTCTTTCTATTTTAGATACAACTATGGATATATAAGACATTCTCCACACTTTGGGTGTAGACTGATGCTCATGATATCCTATGAGTATTAGATAGAATTTGTCAGTCCCGTGTATATGGCATATGTATTATGTACTTATTTATGATCTAGGAAATCTATGGCTGTGGTATACTTTGGAAGGGAGTTCCGAGTGTTATTTAGAGATCGTAAATTTATAAGTCGACTATATTATACCTTAGAGATTTGACATTCTTATCTATATCCCCGGTATAATATTGATAGCCTGTGACAGAGGGATTATACGTATGCAATGACCTTGACTTACATAGTTTAGTGAGATTATTCGTGGTCATCATAATTTACGAGTGGGTAAATTATGGACACGAAATTTGATTCCGTGATGGATAAACCTAAACTTAGAGAGTCCTACAATATGAAGTGTACTCGTTGAGCACTTGGGCAACGCGTTATAATAATACAGATTAGTCAAAATACTTTATCGGATTAAATGAGTTAATTCGAATCATTTAAACGGTTAAACAAAAAAAATACAAGCATAGGGGCATTTCGATCAATCAATATTTAATGTGTATTTGTATTTGATAAAAAAATTTGATTTGATACATAGTAATTAATTATTAAATGTGATTTTGACACATGTCATTTGTAAGTGTTCCAAGAACATGCCAAGATCGTCTAAGAGTGATTTGTGTGTGAATTAATCAAAGAAAGTTGCGGAAATACTCACTTTGATCTGATGAAGTTCAAGACTTTCCATGGATGTAGGTGGAAGCTCCAAGCTTTCTTGAGTGTTTCCAACACTAGGGTGAGTTTCCCTATCACCTTGATTCACTCCTTATGTGCTAGCAGGAATAAAAATTGAAAGAAAAATTTCCCCTCCAAGGAAGCAAAGTGTTCGACCATGGTAGAGAAAAGAGAGAGAAGATTTTTGTGTTTTGTTTTCCAAAAACAATTACCAATTTCTTTTTCCAAAAAGTGTATATACTTTTCAAAAAAGCAAAAGTCAAAAGTGTGTTGTGTAATATTCATTAAATGCTTTCAACTACCACCATCAATCTTGTGATAACATTTGATGTAAGTTGGTGGCCCCCACTTTAAATTCAAAATTCAAGTGGGCTTGCACAACACACTTCGGGCTCGGGTTCATTTAATCTGATTAAACGAATTTTCCGTTGCGACGTAATTAAATCCAATTTAATTTAAATAATAATGCTTCGCAAAATTATTACGAAAGTCGCTTACGAATTAATTCTAAATTAATTCGTTCGCACGAATTAAAATCCAATTTTAATTCCGCTTTGTAATCTGATTTCATGTAATATATCGAATATATTACTTTAGCCCAAATAAATAAATTAAATAGTAAAATATAATTTCACTATTAAATTTACTTTACCGATTAATTCTAAATTAATCGCATTCTCTCTTCTCGACGAATTTAATCCCAGATAAATTCTTGACGCAATTAATCCCAGATTAATTCTTTCTCTTTTAATTAATCCCAGATTAATTTATTGCTGTAATTAATCCTATATTAATTTTCTCTCTCAAAATTAATCCCAGATTAATTTTTTGTTCGAGTCAAATCTCATCGGTGAATCTTCGGGAAGCGACCCAAGAGATCATTGGATATGTTGGCAGTAAATACGGTCCTCGGACTATCCGAATACGTGCGTGCCCAGTACCACATTCTTACCGATTTACAAGACATGGTTGGCTTCTAACAAAGCACCGTGCCTACCCAATTCTCCAGAAATATTCTTTAAAGGAATATGTAATCTTTGTCAAGAGTAGCATACGTAGTATTGCATATTACAATCCAGTATCAGATGTCACATGCTAGGCCTGGGGCTGGAATTGTGTCTGCCCCGTACGAAGCATATATCGAATCTCTGGTAACTAGTCTCTATATTCGGATAATCATGACCTAGTCATATTATCTCGATGACTGCAGTACTTAAGAGTACTAGTTTCGAATCCTACATTATCATCTTCTCCATTTGACTGAAGTGATACTTCCATCTTGACATCACACCCAATACACTACGATTCTCAGTATACCCAGAAGAGGCGTACACAGAACCTGTTAAAGCCCCGGACGACCAAAACCAAAGTATACTGATTGTCACAATTATTAGCTATGCAAGTCTCAGGTTAATACCAAATACACCTACCCTGATTCGGACTCCCATAGACACATAATCATACTACCAATGGGATTTCGAGGGGTCTATCCAGAGCAAAGCTGTTTCCATACTATCGGTAAACAGAACCTCATATTACACTTGCATGAGTATCCAATACCCAAATATATGAGAACTATGCCGTTACGCTTCCATAACACGCACAAATGTAATACTAGCCTATTCCGTATTATCGATGTCCAGTCTCGATAATACTACGACTAGGGATATTTAATGATTAAACCTTATGTGGATTACTATTGTCTCATATCTTATTAATCTGGTACTAATCATATGGACTTTTATCATTTATATATCCGAGTAATCCAATTACAAATGATAAAAGAGCAATTTCCTTTGTCACATAGTTAATTTGTACAACAACATCATGTTCTGTACAAATAGTGATGCTACGGGTCATAATTGTCCAACAATCTCCCACTTGGCCTATAGCCAATCACTCAAGTGTCCTACAGCTGAACTATGTACGGGTCGCTCAAACTTCTGTTGAGAAACAGCTTTCGTCAGCGGATTTGCAATGTTATCATTTGATGTGTTTTATTCGATCATCACATCGCCACGATGTATGATCTAACGAATCAGATGAAATAGTCAAAGTATATACTTGGATCGTTGATGATACCGTGGTTTCTTAACCTGTGTTGTAGCCTAGCTCAGCTGCTAACATAACTACTCCTAATCCAATTAGGATTATATAGATCCAAAATGCTTATATTGATGCCCCAACTCCAGTAGTGTTCCGCTTTTGTTATTTATTCGGCAACAGCATCTTGCTTGGAAGATTTCCAGCTCACTGTTCCGTTATTCAAACTAAATATATACCCTTATTGCGACTTAAAGTCGTCTTTATCGGTTTAACTTACAAACCTTTTTTGCATGTTTTGGTACTATAAAACCGTTAGGATGTTTATAAACATCCTCCAAAAGGTTTCCGTTTAAGGAAAGTGGTTTTGACGTTCAGCTGCCATATGTCGTAAATGAAACATGCAGCTTTAGCAAGCATTATCCAAATAGATTTAATCATGACAACATGTGAAAAAAAATTTGTTAATCGACACTATGTCGTTGACGATACCCTTTCTGTACAAGCCTTGCTGTGTACATTTGTATGTTGCCATCCATGTATGCCTTCCTTGAAGACTCATTTAGTACCAATAGGCACAGTGCCTTCTGGTACATCAACCAGTGTCCAAACTTGGTTGTATACATGGAATCCATTTCGTACTTCATGGCACTTTGCCATAAAATGAGTCGATACCTTGTATCACTTCCTCATACGTAGCCAGTTCGTCTTCCTCAATAAGATTGATATCTACATGAGGTGAGATCAGAAACTCATACCTCCCAGGTTATTTTCTGACTCTCTCCGACCTACGTGGTTCTTGTGTATTCGAAGATTATTGGTACAGTTTCATCTCTGATGAACTGTTGGTGTTCCGTGAGGACTCGGTGCCTGGAACAGTATTACTCCGATTTACATCGAGTTTTACTTTCCTCCCAGTTACCACTGCATATAGGAATTCCTCTTAGGAAAGCAGCATGGAGAGCAACAATTACATTGTTCTCTTGTGAGTTGTATAAGTACTCTACTTTGGTTTCCCTAAGACAACCTAAAACTAGGCACTTATCCGATTTGGTTTCTAGTTTGGTACCATCCAAACATTTAGCGTATGCCCAGCATTCCCAAATCTTCAGGAATGAGAAACCCAGTTTCTTTCCTGTTCATATCTAATATGAAGTCTGTCTAACATATTTTCATGGAACCTTATTCAAAATAAGTATTGCATTGTTTAATGCGTATCTTGAGAAGGAAATTAGTAGCTCAGAGTGACTCATCATTAACCTTACCATGTCGAACAAGGTTCAGTTTCTCTGTTCGGACACACCATCGGATTTGAGGTGTCCCGGGAGGAGTTCACTGTGAAAGAATACCATACTCTTTCATGTAATCTTGAAACTAATATGTTTAAGTAATTTACACTATGGTCCGACCGTAATGTTTTTAATACTTTTACCGGTCTGTTTTCTTACTTCGTGTTGAAACTCTAAAAGTTTCTGACTTGTGTTTCATAAGATACACATAACCGTAATGCGATGTCACATCTGTAAGGGTTACGAAGTATTCATATCCACTTCTAGCCTAGCTAGACATGGGCCGACTTATGTCACTATGAAAGAGGGTTAACAGATCGATGACACTTGCACTTTTACCAAGTAAAAGGTGTTTTAGGCACTTTGCCAAATAAACTAGATTCGTAGACATCATTTGAAGTAGAATCAAATCCGTCCTAGTATCCACTCTTCGAAAGTGTAGATATACGTGTCTTGTTAATGTGTCCCAGACAACAATGCCACTTTTAAGTCTCAACAGATTTTCATTCAGTTTGAGCTTTTGTTTGTCATATTATATGTTTGAGATTTGCTTATATTCAAAATATAAATATTGTTATTCACATCTAATGTGTATATCTCAATATCATCTTATAAACAAAACACCTAGTATTCTGGAACATAAAGGTATACACGCAACGGGTTAAACTAGATACAGAGATAATGTTCCTAGTCAAACTAGATACATATAACAGTCTCCTAATTTAAGTACATGCCCAAAGGGCAGCTCCAAAACTTAGGTTTCTACGGACAAAACAGCGACTCTCGTCATGTTTCCAACTTATAGGTCAATTTTATCTGAAGCCAGTCTCCTGCTAATCAGCAGATCCCGCACATCAATACATATATTTATGTACCATATCCAGTATCTAAAATCCAATTTTAAAACCAGTAGTGGACATGTTTATAACAAACATACCTGAAGTCGGAGCCTTGCCCGTCTTCACTTCCTTCATGTCTGCCTTGTCCATACGGCAGTCACGCTTCCACTGACCCCGTTTGCCATAGTTTAGGTAGACATCTTGGGATATGTCTTTTGTCTTCCCAGAAGACTGTGACGATTTAGCCTTGCACTTTTCTTCACACCCCCAAAAGCCTTCAGCCAAGCCTTGGCCTTCTGGGATGTCGAAGTATCTAAACGAAATTACAAATTTAATACTTGCCTCCCACTATTTTTCGGCGAGCCTCTAACCCTCTGTGGATTACTCGGGAAACCTAGTTTCCTAGTGGGCTAGGATCCCGTTAAATAATACACAACCTTGACTTTGGCCAACAAGTTGTATGAAACTTAACTAGGTAGATCTCTAAGATCAATTGGATCTCATCCAATTCCTAGATCCAGTAGGTGGACCTCCAAATCCGAAACTTATATCTAATATATGCTAATATATCCAATATATTCCCTAACCTTTTCCTCTGAATCAACTAAGTCTTGGCTTTGGCTCAATAAGCTTAATGAAACCAGTTAAGCGTGACCCATTAACAGTGGGAAAACTTCGTAATCGAAGCCGATGAACAAGAAGTGACCTTGACTTTGGCCAACAAATCACAACTTGCCCAAGGCGTATGATATGGAACAAAGCCTTCATGATTCAAACACATCCGTGATGGAAAAAGGTCTTGACTTTGGCCAACAAACCAATGCCCATCTTGGATCTTGAGAGAGAATCATTCAATGGAAGGAAAAACGCTTAATATAAAATGAGGGTTTTTGTCGCAATTTGTTAACCAATTTATTATGTTTAATTAGGTCTCATCATACACCCTTAAGCATGCATTCTAAAAGCATAATAGGGCGTGATAAAATTAATGATGATATGCGGATGGATATACAACAAATTGTTCCTAGAACAAATCTCTCACTTTCCTTTCTCCTGCTAGCACTATTCATACTTCTACCCAATTACATATTACTTCTAAAGAAACCTCATTTACATTGAGGGGAATAGGTGAGAAGAGAAATACAATGAGAAAATTGGTGATAGGCTGGACACGCAGGTCCAATTTAATAATTTCCAAAATTACCCCCACTCTTCTAATATCCATCCGATATACATTATTCATTCATACATCCAAGTATTCACACATAGCATGTTATCAATCAATCTAATCAAATTAATTAATCTTTGATTAATGACCATCAAATGTTCAAACAACGATTTGATTTGTGCGAGTCCAACTCGTTAAATACTCAAAGTACGTATTCTTGAATTATCTTGAACTACAATTTTAAATCCAATTTAAATTATATTCAATACTAATTCCTATTTAATTCCAAATTAAATAATTACAATTTTAATAGTGCCTTTTATACTTGGATTCCAAATCCAATCTTTATGGGTCTCAAATGCCCAATTAGTATCCAATACTATTTAATTAAAGTCCAATGGGCTTTTAATTAGTTCTTTAGGCATGGGCTTTGGCAATTATGGGTCAAACCCAAGATGCCAAGGCCCAATTTGGAATCACTCTATGCCAAAAATCAATTTAGGCCCATTAGGCCCAATTAAAATTTTAAAGGCCCAATTATCATATTTGGATTTTATGGAAATGGTTTTAGGCCCAATTGTATCCAACCAATTATACTAAACCAAACTTGGTCCAACCAAGCCCATTAAGCCCAAATACAATAATTAAATTAACTTATTATTCCAAATTACAAATTAATTCAATTCAAGTGTAATTACCATAATTAATTAATTAATCTAATGCTTCCAAAACACTAATTAATTCAATTAATAATGCTCTATATTTCCAATTCATGTCCAACATAAATTGAAGCAAAATCAATCTAATAACATGCTACAAAGCTCACGGCAATGGCAACAAAATTAACATCCAATTTGATTTCAATCTAATTATTTCAACATCTAAGATACATTTCATGCCGTCAACACATCCAATTGTTAAATTTCCAAAATATTAACCATGAGCACTCTAGGTCATGTATTCGGCCAAGCATACAAAATTAATCTAATCAATTTATCACAATTCCTAAGATGTACAAATCCAATTCAACATCATCCAAGCTCAACCAAACCATCAATTTAAGAAAATACATACTCCAAGCATAAATTCCCAAATTAAAGTCCTTGAACCCTAGAATTCCAAATCAAACTTAGATCGCACTGATACCGTTGTAAGTGTTCCTAGAACATGCCAAGATCGTCTAAGAGTGATTCATGTGTGAATTAATCAAAGAAAGTTGCGGAAATACTCACTTTGCTCGGATGAAGTTCAAGACTTTCCATGGATGTAGGTGGAAGCTCCAAGCTTTCTTGAGTGTTTCCAACCATTGGGTGAGTTTCCCTATCACCTTGATTCACTCCTTATGTGCTAGCAAGAACAAAAATTGAAATTAAAATTTGCCCTCCAAGGAAGTAAAGTGTTCGGCCATGGTAGAGAAAAGAGATAGAAGAGTTTTTTGTTTTGTTTTCCAGAAACAATTACCAATTTCTTTTTCCAAAAAGTGTATATACTTTTGAAAAAAGAAAAAGTCAAAAGTGTGTTGTGTAAGATTCATTAAATGCTTTCAACTACCACCATCAATCTTGTGAAGACATTTGATGTAAGTTGGTGGGCCCTACTTTAAATTCAAAATTCAAGTGGGCTTGTTCAACACGCTATGGGCTCGGGTTCGTTTAAGCCGATTAAATGAATTTTACGTTACGATGTAATTAAATCCAATTTGCCCCTCCAACACACTTCATAGCCCTACGCCATCTGCCCCTCCACTCGTCACAGCCTTCAGCACACACTCACGTAAGATCACTCAGCGCAAGCTCACGTCCCTCACTTCATAGCACACACCCTTCAGACGCCTAGAAACATGTACACATATTATCCTCACGCACAACCCCTGGAAACTGCCACAAAACACCCCCAAAACAGTCTCTGACACTACCCAAACACCACAAAAAAATCCCTGAAACTGCCCCTAAACCAGTCCAAATAAACCACCAAAACAGTCCCCTATTTGCCTTAAAACAGTGACAAAAAAATAGCAGCAAAACAGCAGCAAAATGGAGTCAAAACAGTAGCCCGAACAGCGAGAAAAGACGTGAACCAGTGAACCAGAAAAGTTACGGAGCTTTAGCCATTTCGATCACAATGTAACGCGAGTCCGAAAGTCGACATAAAAGGTTAGACCTGAGGGCACTTTTCTCATTTATTTTTATCTATGTCTTAATTGTTTACTGAATTTCATTTACATAAATATTGTGGAATGATGTGTGTTGTGGCCCTTGAATAAAATGGAAAATGTGTCGCCTCTTGTGGTATATAGGATGGAAACCCAGACATAAATTCCAGAGCCGAATCCCAATGGACGGTAGTGCGGTCTGTACTTGGGATACAACTTCACGTACCACTTGAGTAAACGGCGCATATTTTGTTTTATGTTATCTTGATTCATTTACTATCCGCTATTTAATTTCTGCATGTTATTTGTTTGTGTAATGATGAGATAAAGCGCATGGGCTTAGTAAGTTGGATTAAAGGTCCTCCATTTCAAGTGTTTAAAATTTACCACGATGCTTTGCCGCGCCGAATGATGTATATTCGGTTGAATGTAAGCTGTGTTCAATCGGGTATACAAAGTCTGATATTGTTGTTTTTATTTTTATATGCATTATGTTATTAGCGCATGGGCTTAGTAAGTTGGATTAAAGATCCTCCATGTCGAGGGGTTAAAATCCTTTACCACGATGCTTTGCCGCGCCGGATGATGTATATTCGGTTGAATGTAAGATGTGTTCAAACGGGTATACAAAGTCCGATATTGTTCTCTTTATTTTTTATATGCATTATGTTATTAGCGCATGGGCTTAGTAAGTTGGATTAAACGTCCTCCATGTCGAGGGGTTAAAATCCTTTACCACGATGCTTTGCCGCGCCAGATGATGTATATTCGGTCGAATGTAAGATGTTTTCAATCGGGTATACGAAGTCTGATATTTTTTTCTTTATTTTTTATATGCATTATGTTATTAGCGCATGGGCTTAGTAAGTTGGATTAAAGGTCCTCCATGTCGAGGGGTTAAAAGCCTTTACCACGATGTTTTGCCGCGCCGGACAAAGTGCATTCGATTGAATGTGAGATACGTTCAATCAGACACTTGAAGTCTTATATAGATGTGGGCATATGTCGCATCTCTTTTCGTTCACTTCCATTATTTATCTTTCAAATCGCATCATGGCACGTTTATTTTGATGTACAATTGCCTCTTTGGTTATTTCTTTGCATTATATACCTAATTGTTTCTCTTTATTACGTATGATTGTGCAACTGCCATTTGTTTGCATTTCCGTGTCCATGAATGTAATGTGCTTATGACATTGTATGCTTTCCGTATTTCAATTTATCTTTATGCATGCAAATTTAGACATTGATTATATGCAAATAGGTTGTATGCAAATTCGGACATAGATTGTATGCAAATATGTTGTATGCAAATTTGTACATAGATTGTATGCAAATAGGTTGTATGCAAATTTTGACATAGATTGTATGCAAATAGGTTGTATGAAAATTTGGACATAGATTATATGCAAATAGGTTGTATGCAAATATGAAAATGTGTTACATGTGAACTTAGATGAACTTTTGATTTATGTGTGCGAACTTAGAAATAGAATACCCTTAGGAATATATGTTGCTAGAGTCGATTAAATTATTGCACAAATTATTTTATTACAAGTGGCATAAGTAAGGGACCATTCTGAACCCAACGGTTTGAGGACTTCCCTTGCGAGGGGTGAGTGCAGCCTTAAATCATTTTCCTAGTTCACACCGGGTGGTGACTCCTTTATTCTCCGGTTTAGTCCCCTGTGAGCTACTCTGTACTCCTAACCGGGCCGCGAGCCCGGAATAACATCCATCGTCCAGTTTCTATGTCCCACAGTCTGGCGACTCCACTGGGGATAGAGAATCGGCCCCGAAATAATGTCTTGTAATGTTTGTGATTTGTGCTTTAAGTTAATCGTGTCTATTGTAGGTTGAGGTGGTTTAATCAAAGGCATTATTAAGGCTAGGTGATGCTTTGGTGTCTTCCTTCACTCACTACCTTTCTATAAGGAAAATTTGTGAAGGCATCTAGATAATCATTTACTCGTAGCTTACTGTGATGGACTAATTTGGAGGACTCGTTGTTTATTCCTGTCACCAAGCGATAAGAGCCTAAGAGGCTTGGGTACTTAAGAGAGCCTCGCTCCACCCTCCCTCTGGGGAATCTACAACGGGAAATCCATTTGACAGTCAGTCACACACCATATAGCCAAGTTCAGTTCAAGATGTCGGATATAGCCAAGTCTAATGGGAATGGGGATCTGAGGGTCCATCTCCGACAGTATGTTTCGGTTATGAGTTCAGTGGGCCTGTCACAGAGCCAAGTTCAGAAGATGTTTGAGATGTCGCTCGAGGAAGCACCTGTGGTGTGGTATCACGGTCTTGAGAAAAAGGTTAAGGAAGATTGGAGGGAGTTGGCCGATGCCTTCTTAAAACAGTACGTCACAGACCTGGAGATAGATTTGTCACTCCGCGATTTGGAGAATACTAAGCAAAAGTCAGAGGAAAGCTTTAAAGATTATGTAGACCGCTGGAGAGGTCAACTTTTGAAAATGCAGACTCGGCTTTCAGAGAAAGACCAGATCAAAATGATCATTAAGGGCACCAAGCCCTCTATTTATGGTAAACTGAGGAGGATGACTTCGATGATCACTGATTTTCGACAGTTGAGAGAGACTGTTATGGATATTGAGGAGGAAGAGGCTGAGAATAGAAAGTTTTATGGCCAGAATATGAGAACTTTTGGGGGGCCTTCTGAAACCAAGCCCACTACTGCTGAAGTCGCTGCCATCAGAAACAGGCAATTCTCCAACCTTGGTATACCTTTGTCGAAGGTGTTTGAAAAGTTACAGGGACAAGGACTCTTGAAACCCTTAGAAGGCAAACCACTTCCACACCCCCAACCGCCACACATAAATGTGAAACTTTATTATCACCTCCACCAGCTACATGGCCATGACACCGACAACTGCACCCGCCTCAGGCATGAAATTCGAGATCTTATAGATTCCTATAAAATACCCGACCCAGGAAAAGAACAACCCAACACACACAGAAACCCTCTACCAAACTACCACTCCGTTCCACCACCCACCTATATGATCAACTCTGGATTGCCCGAAAATTTTGTCCTCCAAACACTCA
Organism: Zanthoxylum bungeanum; assembly: GCA_019454045.1. Taxonomy (NCBI): domain Eukaryota; kingdom Viridiplantae; phylum Streptophyta; class Magnoliopsida; order Sapindales; family Rutaceae; genus Zanthoxylum; species Zanthoxylum bungeanum. The sequence goes on from SKCR01038040.1 coordinate 86,575, forward strand.
ACCACCAAGCTTCTTACATGGATGACAATGAAGAACCATAGGCCGAAGAAGAAGGCATTGCTGCGGATGATGGAGCTGTTCCTCATAGTCTATTTGATCCAGCATTTTTAAATAAAGACATTGATTTTGTTTATTTGTTCGAACTTTTTTTTCAATGATAATAAAGACTTTCATTTCGTTTACTTGCCTAAGCCTCTTCCTGCAACATGAGTACATTTGACAAAAGCATTAAACCTTGGTACTATGATACTCAACGATATTTAGAACACGGGGAATCTTCGAAAGAAGCAAGCAGAAAAGATAAGATAGCCATTCAGAAAGCGGGAAATAGGGGTAATGAGACTGTCAGATTTGGAAGGGAACTAGTTCACCAAGCCGATCAATGTTGACAGATTGAAGCTGTACTTTGCCTGAGGAAGAGAATAATGGTCACCAGAGGAATTGGCAGAAGACCTAACCCAACAGGATAGAAAATTCACTCATACATGCATGCATACACGTAACATATTTTGCATTCTTTTTTGTGTTTGTTTTGTTCTGTATTCAGGTTTCAAAGAAGAAAAAGAGAAAACGGCAAAGACAAGCCAACCAGAATCAGCAACATATGAGTAGTAGTTTCGGGGATGAGTCCCAGGGTTGAGGCCTATATCGGTTTCAGTCTTGGGGATAAGTCCCAGGGGCGAGGCCCATATCAGTATCAGTTTGGGGCGAGGCCCACATCATTCTGGGGGCGAGGCCCACATCAGCATCAGTCTGGGGGCAAGACCCACATCAGCAACAGTCTGGGGGCGAGGCCCATATTAGCATCAGTATCAATCTTGCCGGGTATGGCACTCTGGGGGCGAGGCCCACATTAGCATCAGTATCAATCTTGTCGGTATGGCACTCTGGGGGCGAGGCCCACATCATTATCAGTATTAGACTTGCCGGGAATGGCACTTCGAGAATGGAGCACAGTTCGAGAATGAACAAGCCGGGAATGGCACTCCGAGAATGGAGCACAGTTCGAGAATGAACAAGCCGAGAATGGTAATCCGAGAATGGAGCAAGGTTCGAGAATGGACAAGCTGAGAATGGCAATCCGAGAATGGAGCAAGGTTCGAGAATGAACAAGCCGAAAATGGTAATCCGAGAATGGAGCAGGTTCGAGAATGAACAAGCCGAGAATGGTAATTCGAGAATGGAGCAAGGTTCGAGAATGGACAAGACGAGAATGACAATCCGAAAATGGAGCAAGGTTCGAGAATGAACAAGCCGAGAATGGTAATCCGAGAATGGAGCAGGTTCGAGAATGAACAAGCCGAGAATGGTAATCCGAGAATGGAGCAAGGTTCGAGAATGGACAAGCCGAGAATGGCAATCCGAGAATGGAGCAGAGTTCGAGAATGAACAAACCAAGAATGGTAATCCGAGAATGGAGCGGGTTTGAGAATGAACTAGCCGAGAATGACAATTCGAGAATGGAGCAGGTTCGAGAATGAACTAGCCGAGAATGGCAATCCGAGAAGGGAACAGAGTTCGAGAATTAACAAGCCGAGAATGGTAATCCAAGAATGGAGTAGAGTCTGAGAATGAACAAGCCGAGAATGGTAATCCAAGAATAGAGCAAGGTTCGGGAATGGACCACATCACAGTAACGGTTCAGGAATGGACCACCTCACAACAAAATCAACTCAACTCAACACACGGCAAGTCAAGCGGCAGCTGGCGAGCCAGGTAAGTAAAAATACATTGCACGTACTTTTATAGGATTGTCATTGTCACACACTGCACAAGTCTCATCAAAGTGGGGGCGACTGTAGGCACTGTATTTTTGCATATAAGTCCCTATGATGAGTCTCATTTAGAGGCACTACCTTTTAAGTCGGGGAAATGGACGTCGGAAGGGAAGAGTCAAGAATTGACACATTGTTGGAATTAATTCGTTTGTTTATGCTTCGGGTTTGCTTGTTGGACTTCCGTTTTAAAGCACTTTAGCCCAAAAACACCCGCAAGCCACACACATAGCCCACACACACCAAGCCCACCTCCAAATCCAAGCCACACGCCCACACCAAGCCCATTCATGTCCAAGCTCACTTGAAACACATCCAAATTAATAAAATGCATATTTAACACATGAGGAATTAAATAAAATCTAAAAATCATATACCAAATTAAAATAAATATCAAATAAAACCATGCCTAATTAAAATCAATCAAGTATATTATATTCCTAACTAAACAAATCTCATGCCTAAACAAAACAAATTAAATATATCATATTCCTAATCTAGCCAAGACATGTCCCCCAATCAAATATTAGACTTTCCTTGTAAGACACTAATTGGTTCCTTCCTTTTCAAACAAGGAGAAGCCCTAGCCTTTGTCTATAAAAGAAACCAAATTCCAACACTTCCCCCTAGCTCCTTCACACATAATTCACATAAGAAACCCTTGCATTGCCGTCCAACAAGAAGCCTTGAACCACACCTTCATTGCAGCATCCTCTCATCACCAAAAGACCCTTGCATTGCCGCATACTCTCATCACCAGAGGAACCTTCACAGCCTACCCACTCCCGCATCAACCTTCAACTACACGACACCTGCCTCACGAAACCAACTTCATGCACACACTACTTCACACCTGCCCCCTTTCACTCAATTTCAGCGCATCATCCAGGCCTCAACAACGCCACCTGCCAAACTCAAATCATAGCCTCAACACGTAAAAAGCCATCCCTCCAACACACTTCACTGCCCTACGCCACCTGCCCTTCCACTCGTCACAGCCTTCAGCACACACTCACGTAAGATCACTCAGCGCACGCTCACGTCCCTCACTTCACAGCACACTCCCTTCAGAAGCCTAGCAACTTGCACGTATATTACCCTCAGCACAGCCCCTGGAAACTGCCGCAAAACAGCCCCAAAATAGTCCCCGACACTACCCAAACTGCAGCCCTAAAATACCTCAAAATAGCCCCTGAAACTGCCCCCAAACCAGTCCAAATAAACCGCCAAAACAGTCCCATATTTGCCTTAAAACAGTGACCAAAAAACAGCAGTAAAATAGCACCAAAACGGAGTCAAAATAGTAGCCCGAACAGAGAAACAGGTGAGAAAAATCATGAACCAGAAAAGTTGCGAAGCTTTAGCCCTTCCGATCACCGTGTAACGTGAGTCCGAAAGTCGACATAAAAGGTTAGACCTGAGGGCACTTTTCTCATTTATTTTTATCTATGTCTTAATTGTTTACTGAATTTCATTTACATAAATATTGTGGAATGATGTGTGTTGTGGCCCTTGAATAAAATGGAAAATGTGTCGCCTCTTGTGGTATATAGGATGGAAACCCAGACATAAATTCCATAGCTGAATCCGAATGGACGGTAGTGCGGTCTGTACTTGGGATACAACTCCACGTACCACTTGAGTAAACGGCGCATATTTTGTTTTATGTTATCTTGATTCATTTACTATCCGATATTTAATTTCTGCATGTTATTTGTTTGTGTAATGATGAGATAAAGCGCATGGGCTTAGTAAGTTGGATTAAAGGTCCTCCATTTCGAGGGATTAAAATCCATTACCACGATGCTTTGCCGCGTCGGATGATGTATATTCGGTTGAATGTAAGATGTGTTCAATCGGGTATACAAAGTCCGATATTGTTGTCTTTATTTTTTATATGCATTATGTTATTAGCACATGGGCTTAGTAAGTTGGATTAAAGGTCCTCCATGTCGAGGGGCTAAAATCCTTTACCACGATGCTTTGCCGCGCCGGATGATGTATATTTGGTTGAATGTAAGATGTGTTCAAACGGTATACAAAGTCCGATATTGTTGTTTTTTTTTATATGCATTATGTTATTAGCGCATGGGCTTAGTAAGTTGGATTAAAGGTCCTCCATGTCGAGGGGTTAAAATCCTTTACCACGATGCTTTGCCGCGCCGGATGATGTATATTCGGTCGAATGTAAGATGTGTTCAATCGGGTATACGAAGTCTGATATTGTTGTCTTTATTTTTATATACATTATGTTATTAGCGCATGGGCTTAGTAAGTTGGATTAAAGGTCCTCCATGTCGAGGGGTTGTTAAAAGCCTTTACCACGATATTTTGCCGCGCCAGACAAAGTGCATTTGATTGAATGTGAGATACGTTCAATCAGACACTTGAAGTCTTATATAGATGTGGGCATATGTCGCATCTCTTTTCGTTCACTTCCATTATTTATCTTTCAAATCGCATCATGGCACGTTTCTTTTGATGTACAATTGCCTCTTTGGTTATTTCTTTGCATTATATACCTAATTGTTTCTCTTATTACGTATGATTGTGCAACTACCATTTGTTTGCATTTCCGTGTCCATGAATGTAATGTGCTTATGACATTGTATGCTTGCCGTATTTCAATTTATCTTTATGCATGCAAATTCGGACATAGATTATATGCAAATAGGTTGTATGCAAATTCGGACATAGATTGTATGCAAATAGGTTGTATGCAAATTTGGACATAGATTGTATGCAAATAGGTTGTATGCAAATTTGGACATAGATTGTATGCAAATAGGTTGTATGCAAATTTGGACATAGATTATATGCAAATAGGTTGTATGCAAATATGAAAATGTGTTACATGTGAACTTATATGAACTTTTGATTTATGTGTGCGAACTTAGAAATAGAATACCCTTAGGAATATATGTTGCTAGACTCGATTAAATTATTGCACAAATTATTTTATTATAAGTGGCATAAGTAAGGGACCATTCCGAACCCAACGGTTTGAGATCTTCCCTTGCGAGGGATTAGTGCGGCCTTAAATCATTTTTCTAGTTCACACCGGGTGGCGAATCCTTTATTCTCCGGTTTAGTCCCCCGCGGGCTACTCTGTACTCCTAACCGGGCTGCGAGCCCGGAACACCATGCGTCGCCCAGTTTCTGTGTCCCACACCAATAGTCCAACTATCCAATCAACGATTTCGGGTATAATCAAATATAATGATTACTATAATTTAACTATATAATCAACTACAATTGATTGGTTAAATTCAAATGTATTGATTACTATAATCCAATTATATAACCAACTATAAATGAAGTAGTTTGAATACAGTCCAACTGTTAAATTAAAATAACAATTGAATATTAGTCTAACTAATATATTTATATTTAAATAATTAATGACGAAAAATGAAATGAGCGCGTATTGGCAAGTATCTAAACGAAATTATAAATTTAATACTTGCCTCCCACTATTTTTCGGCGAGCCTCTAACCCTCTGTGGAGTACTCGGGAAACCTAGTTTCCTAGTGGGCTAGGATCCCGTTAAATAATACACAACCTTGACTTTGGCCAACAAGTTGTATGATTATAGGTAGATCTCTAAGATCAATTGGATCACATCCAATTCCTAGATCCAGTGGGTGGACCTCCAAGTCCGAAAAATATATCCAATATATGCTAATATATCCAATATATTCCCTAACATTTTCCTCTGAAACAACTAAGCCTTGGCTTTTGCTTAACAAGCTTAATGAAACTAGTTAAGGGTGACCCATTGACAGTGGGAAAGCTTCGTAATCGAGGCCGATAAACAAGAAGTGACCTTGACTTTGGCCAACAAATCACAACTTGCCTAAGGCGTACGATATGGAACAAAGCCTTCATGATTCAAACACATCCGCGATGGAAAAAGGTATTGACTTTAGCCAACAAACCAATGCCAATCTTGGATCTTGAGAGAGAATCATTCAATGGAATGAAAAATGCTTAATATAAAATGAGGGTTTTTATCGCAATTTGGCAACCAATTTATTATCTTTAATTAGGTCTCATCATACACCCTTAAGCATGCATTCTAAAAGCATAATAAGGCGCGATAAAATTAATGATGATATGCGGATGGATATACAACAAATTATTCCTAAAACAAATCTCTTCATTTCCTCTCTCCTGCTAGCACTATTCATACTTCTACCCAATTACATAATACTTTTAAAGAAACCTCATTTACATTGAGGGAAATAAGTGAGAAGAGAAATACAATGAGAAAATTGGTAATAGGATGGACACGCAGGACCAATTTAATAATTTCCAAATTTATTACAACAATTTCCAAAATTGCCCTCACCCTTCTAATATTCATCCGATATACATTATTCATTCATACATCCAAGTATTCACACATAACATGTTATCAATCAATCTAATCAAATTAATTAATCTTTGATTAATGACCATCCAATGTTCAAACAACGATTTGATTTGTGCAAGTCCAACTTGTTTAAGAATAAATACTCAAAGTACGTATTATTGAATTATATTGAACTACAATTTTAAATCCAATTTAAATTATATTCAATACTAATTCCTATTTAATTCCGAATTAAATAATTACACTTTTAATAGTGTCTTTTAGACTTGGATTCCAAATCCAACCTTTATGGGTCTCAAATGCCCAATTAGTATCCAATACTATTCAATTAAAGTCCAATGGGCTTTTAATTAATTCTTTAGGCATGGGCTTTGGCAATTATGGGTCAAACCCAAGATTCCAAGGCCCAATTAGGAATCACCCTATGTCAAAAATCAATTTAGGCCCATTAGGCCCAATTAAAATTTTAAAGGCCAAATTATCATATTTGGATTTTATGGAAATGATTTTAGGCCCAATTGTATCCAACCAATTATCCTAAACCAAACTTGGCCCAACCAAGCCCATTAGGCCCAAATACAATAAATTAAATTAACTTATTATTCCAAATTACAAATTAATTCAATTCAAGTGTAATTACCATAATTAATTAATTAATTTAATGTTTCCAAAACACTAATTAATTCAATCAATCATGCTCTACATTTCCAATTCATGTCCAACACAAATTGAAGCAAAATCAATCTAATAACATGCTACAAAGCTCACGGCAATGGCAACAAAATTAACATCCAATTTGATTTCAATCTAATTAAATCAACATCTAAGATACATTTCATGCCGTCAACACATACAATTGTTAAATTTCCAAAAATTAACCATGAGCACTCTAAGTCATGTATTCGGCCAAGCATACAAAATTAGGAAAATTAATCTAATCAATTTATCACAATTCCTAAGATGTACAAATCCAATTCAACATCATCCAAGCTCAACCAAACCATCAATTTAAGAAAATACATACTCCAAGCATAAATTCCCAAATTAAAGTCCATGAACCCTAGAATTCCAAATCAAACTTAGATCGCTCTGATACCATTGTAAGTGTTCCTAGAACATTCCAAGATTGTCTAAGAGTGATTCATGTGTGAATTAATCAAAGAAAGTTACGGAAATACTCATTTTGATCGGATGAAGTTCAAGACTTTCCATGGATATAGGTCGAAGCTCCAAGCTTTCTTGAGTGTTTCCAACACCTGGATGAGTTTCCCTATCACCTTGATTCACTCCTTATGTGCTAGCAAGAACAAAAATTGAAAGAAAAATTTGCCCTCCAAGGAAGCAAAGTGTTCGACCATGGTAGAGAAAAGAGAGAGAAGAGTTTTGTATTTTGTTTTCCAAAAATAATTACCATTTCTTTTTCCAAAAAGCGTATATACTTTTCTAAAAAGAAAAATTCAAAAGTGTGTTGTGTAAGATTCATTAAATGCTTTCAACTACCACCATCAATCTTGTGAAGACATTTGAGGTAAGTTGGTGGGCCCCACTTTAAATTCAAAATTCAAGTGGGCTTGCTCAACACACTTCGGGCTCGGGTTCGTTTAATCCGATTAAAAGAATTTTCCATTGCGACGTAATTAAATCCAATTTAATTTAAATAATAATGCCTCGCAAAATTATTACGAAAGTCGCTTACGAATTAATTTTAAATTAATTCGTTTGCATGAATTAAAATCCAATTTTAATTCCGCTTTGAAATCTGATTTCATTTAATATATCCAATATATTATTATAGCCCAAATAAATAAATTAAATAGTAAAATCTAATTTCACTATTAAATTTACTTTACCGATTAATTATAAATTAATCACGCTCTCTCTTCTCGAAGAATTTAATCCAAGATAAATTCTTGACGTAATTAATCCCATATTAATTCTTTCTCTTTTAATTAATCCCAGATTAATTTATTACGTAATTAATCCCAGATTAATTTTCTCTCTCAAAATTAATCCCAGATTAATTTTCTGTTCGAGTCAAATCTCATCGGTGAATCTTCGGGAAGCGACCCAAGAGATCCCTGGATATGTTGGCAGTAAATATGGTCATCGGACTATCCGAATACGTGCGTACCCGGACCACGTTCTTACCGATTAACAAGACATGGTTAGCTTCTAGCAAAGCATCGTGCCTACCCAATTCTCTAGAAATATTCTTTAAAGGAATATGTAATCTTTGTCAGGCATAGCATACATAGTATTGTGTATTACTATCCAGTATCAGATGTCATATGCTAGGCCTGGGGCTAGAATTGTGTGTACCCCATACGAAGCATATCAGATCTCTGGTAACTAGTCTCTATATTCGGATAATCATGACCTAGTCATATTATCCCGATGACTGCAGTACTTAAGAGTACTAGTTCCGTATCCTACGTGATCATCTTCTCCATATGACTGAAGTGATACTTCCATCTTGACATCACACCCAATACACTACGATTCTCAGTATACCCGGAAGAGGCGCACACATAACCTGTTAAAGCCCGGGACGACCAAAACCAAAGTATACTGATTGTCGCAAGTATTAGCGATGCAAGTCTCAAGTTAAGACCAAATACACATACCCTGATTCGGACTCCTATAGACACATAGTCATACTACCAATGAGATTCTGAGGGGTCTATCCAGAGCGAAGCTGTTTCCGTACTATTGGTAAACAGAACCTCATATTACACTTGCATAAGTATCCAATACCCAAATATATGAGAACTATACCGTTACGCTTCCATAACACGCACAAGTGTAATACTAGCCTATTCCGTATTATCGATGTCCAGTCTCGATAATACTACGACTAGGGATATTTAATGATTAAACCTTATGTGGATAATATTGTCTCATATCTTATTAATCTGGTACTAATCATATGGACTTTTATAATTTATATATCCGAGTAATCCAATTACAAATGATTAAAGAGCAATTTCCTTTGTCACATAGTTAATTTGTACAACAACACCATGTTCTGTACAAATAGTGATGTTATGGGTCATAATTGTCCAACATCATTAATATATGTATTTTGTTGTTTAATGTAAATAAAAATACATATATATATATATAGATATCGATATTAATTAATTATTTTGTTATTTAATTGTTAAATAATTAAATAATTAGAAAATAAAATATCTAATGCCATCATTTACATGAAAAATGGCTAAGTCTAATTTGTTACACTTGGCCTTATTAAAGTAAATGGTTATCAAATAGAATTTGGATTCTTTAATTTGATTAAATGATAAAATTTGAAAAAGACCAAAATATCCCTCCCCCAATTTTGCCCCTAGCAATATATTTTCTCTTTCATTAAGCAAGTCTTGGCCAAAATTTCCACCATTTTAGAGACCTTCCAAAATGGATTCTTGAGAGAAACTTGAGAGAAAATGATCAAATCAAGAAGGAAGCTTAAGGAAAGTTGAAGATTTTAAGTTAATCTTTAATATTCTTAAGCTTAGAAAGTTTTTTTCTTGTTCTTGAGCACTAGAATAGTTCTAGGGTTTCTGTCTTTCTTGGATTTTGGGGCTTTTTGATTTGGAGGATTGATTTGGAGACTTGATGCATGTGTGAAGTAAGATTGAGTAATATTAGTGTAATATTAGTTCAATTTTGTCATTTGATGACTTGTTGCCATTCTAGAGTATTATGACCACTCTTGTAACTCCTAGAATTATTCTTGAGTTCTTCATTGGTGGTGGCTTTGATTAGTGTAAATATTAATATGATTAATGTTGAGAAAAATGGATTTAAAGCATGAAAAATGATATTTTTGGCACCCAGATCAGATCTGGAAATTCTGAAATTTTGGTGATGAAAAATATATTATTTATATGTATTGGGCATAGAAATAATTGCCGAAAATTATTTTGGAGTGAAAAATGGCGTTACCGGGTGAGTTTCGGGCTTATCGGGTGTCGGCTGTCCAAATAGTGAATTTGTCACTGTTTGGGCAGCCCATGAATTGCCCAAGTACTATTTGGGCTGACCTGGGTAGCCCCCATGGGTATTGGTTGGTCGGTTTGGACAAAAATATGTTTTATGCTATTTTACGGAAAAATATTTTCGTAAACATTTCGTGGTGTTTCTAAATTATTTATGTCATTATTTGATATCGAATAAATATGTTTAGGTGAAATTTGAATGAATTATTCATATGGGATATTGAATAATTTATTCGATAAGTTTAAAAATTTTTAAAGTTATGTTTTCGCCCGTACTGCGCCCTTCTGCTGCGCCTTAAGAAATCCCCCAACCGTGAAGACCTAAAGTTTTTCCTGATGGAGGAGTGTCCTCCCGAGCCGGCCAAAAATGCCGGTCAAGCTGTGCGTGACTCCTACCAAAAATAGGTCACGGCTAATGAGAAGGCCCGCTGCTACTTGCTACCAGGGATGTCTGAGGTTCTTGCTGCAAAGCATGAGACTATGGCTACAATATCTTAGATGATGGAGTCATTGCAGGGCATGTTCGTGCAGCCTTCAGAGAATTAGCGTCATGAGGCCATAGTCTCAATGATGACTACTGGGATGAAGTATGGGACATCAATCCGAGAGCACGTCTTGAGGATGATGACCTACCTCAATATAGCTAAAACCCATGGCGCTCGTATTGACGAGCGGAGCCAGGTGGCTATGATTATAGAAACTCTTTCGAAGAATTTCCTACAGTTTAAAACCAACTATGTTATGAACAAGTTGAATTTTACTTTGATCCAGCTGCTAAATGAGCTCACCCATTACGTGTCCATGCTTGTGGATCCTCGTAAGCCCAGTGTCTAGGAAAATATTTCCGAGTCTTCTAAATCTGCAAAGATGAAGTAAAAAGGAACTTGGAAGGCTAAGGCTAAGTCTATGAAGAAGAAGAAGAACAATAAAGGCTCGAATGATGCCAAGCCCAAGGTAAAGTTTTTCCACTGCAACAAGGACGTGCATTGGAAAAGGAACTGTCCTAAATACCTCTCCGAGCTGAAAGTGGAGAAGGCTATAGGTAAATATGATTTACTTGTTATCAAATCTCTATTAGTGGAGGATGATAAATCTGCATGGATTGTTGATTCTGGAACCACTGACCATGTTTGTTCTTCTTTCCAGATACTTGACTCTGAGGGACCTTGCTGAAGGTGACTACACTATGAGGGTCGGGACATGGGATGTCGTTTCAGCAAGAGCAATGGGAGTTTGCAGTTTAAATTTTATGAATAATAATTATTTAAATTTGAACAATGTGTTATTCATTCCTGGTTTTCGCAAGAATTTGATTTCTGTTTCCAAACTTTTGGATGATAGTTTTTCAGCTTCTTTTAATAGTAATTTGATTATTATTGGTAGAAATGGATTAACCATATGCACAGGAAACTCATAAAATAACTTGTATGTGTTAAGACCGTTAAGACACATGTCACTGCTCCACACTGAAATATTTAAGGTTGAGAAAGCTAAAATAAAATTGCAAAAGATTTCTCATGATGACACATATCTATGACATCTTAGACTAGGTCATATCAGCCTTGACCGGATAGATAGGTTGATAAAGAACGGAGCCTTAAACCAGCTAAAGCTTGGAACTTTACCAATCTGAATATTGTTTAGAAGGAAAGATGACCAAGAGACATTTTACCGGAAAAGGTATAAGAGCCAATCAACCACTTAAGCTAATAAATTCAAACATTTACGGACCGATCAATGTAAGAGCCCGAGGTGGTTATGAATACTTCATCACTTTTATTGACGATTATTCAAGATATAGGTACGTTTACCTAATGCAGCACAAGTTAGATACTTTTGAAATGTTCAAAGAGTATCGTGCTGAGGTTAAAAACCGATTAGGTAAGACGATCAAAACTCTACGATCGAATCGTAGAGGAGAATACCTTGACAAAGATTTCGAGGAATTCTTAGTAGAACATAGGATAGTATCCCAGTTCACACACCTGGAACACCACAACAAAATGGTGTTGTAGAAAAGAGAAACCAAACCCTACTAGAGATGATAAGATATATGTTTAGTTATAGCTCACTACCTAGTTCTTTTTTGGGGTATGCATTGCAAACAACAATGTATATCCGTAATGTGGTTCCATCTAAATCTGTTCCTATGACTCCCTTAGAGTTGTAGAGTGGTCGTAAAACTAGTTTATGACATTTCTACATATGGGGGTGTCCAGCACATATGCTGAAAAATAAGACTACTAAGTTGGAGCTACGTTCACAGGTGTGTCTATTTGTAGGCTATCCTAAGGAGACTAGGGGTGGATTCTTTTATAGCCCTGAAGATAACAAAGTGTTTGTATCGACAAACACCACGTTTCTAAAGGAGGACTATATGAGAGAGTTCAAACCTCATAGTAAGCTGTTACTCGAGGAGCTACTTACTAGTTCGACCAGCACATTATCGTCAACAACAATTAACAAACACATAGCACCTACAACATTTGAGAGTCAGATGCAAGGTTTTGAGAATGATCTACCACCTAGACGCAGTGAGAGGGTTGTATGATAACCTGATTGCTATCTAGGAGTTGGAGAGGCACAAGTTGTCGCCTTCAGCGATGGGGTAGATGATCCATTGACCTATCGTAGTGCAATAGATGATTTTGACAAAGAGGAGTGGTTCTAAGCCATGAACCTCGATATGGAGTCTATGTACTCCAACTTAGTCTGGGAACTTGTGGACCAACCTGATGGGATAAAACCCATAAGTTGCAAGTGGATCTAAAAGAGAAAGAGGAGAGAAGATGGGAAGGTATAGACCTTCAAAGCTAGGCTAGTGGCCAAAGATTATACCCAGAAAGAGGGAGTTTACTATGAGAAAACTTTGTCGCCAGTAGCTATGCTCAAATCCATCTACACCCTTCTGTCCATTACCGCATGTTATGACTATGATATTTGGCAAATGGACGTGAAGACTGTATTATTGAATGGAAATCTTGATGAATGTATCTATATGGTACAACCAGAGGGGTTCATAGCCCAAGGTCAATAGTAAAAGGTTTACAAACTGCAAAGGTCCATTTATGGACTTAAGCAAGCGTCTCGATCTTGGAACATAAGATTTGATACCACGATCAAGTCTTATAATTTTGACCAGAATGTTGATGAGCCTTGTGTATATATGCGCATCATTGATGGGAAGGTGGTTTTTCTTGTTTTATACGTTGATGATAGTTTACTCATTGGGAATGATGTAAAGATATTATCAGATGTGAAAACCTGGCTATATAACCAATTCCAAATGAAAGATTTGAGTGAGGCCAGTTATGTTCTTGGGATCTAGATACTTCGAGATCACAAGAAATGACTGTTAGCTATGTCTCAAGCATCCTAGATCGACAAAATCCTTGTGCGATTTGGGATCCAGAAATCCAAGAAAGGTAATTTACCTTATCGATATGGAATTCATTTTTCAAAGAAACAGTCTCCTAAGACACCTCAAGGAGTTGAGGAAATGAGACACATGTTGGGTTTCTAGGTTAGTCCAAGATCATTAAGCAATGAAATCATGTGTGAATACAATAAGAAGTATGGCGGAATCATACTTACATAGATCGGCTTTTGCGATGCAAGGAACAACAAAAATCTTCAAGCTTTTCCTCCATGAAGCTCACGGTTTTTGGCCTCCATTTTGTGCTCCATGTGTTCAGCCAAGCTCCAAGCTTGGGTGTGCATTCCATGCCCATGGGTGGGTTTCCCTATCACCTTTGGATGACTCTTTAGTCTGCTGGCACTAGGAAAAACTTGCCACAAATCCTTCCTTTTGCCCTTGTGACTCTCGGCTTTGAGAGAATTTGAGAAGAAAGAAATATGGCCCAAGGCCGAATGGTGAATGAGAGGGGGAGAGGAAGATGTCAAATGTTGTGTTGTATTTGATTTTTCAAAAAAAAAAATACATAATACCTTTTCCAAAAAATGTACAAGGCATTAAAAGCCTTCAACAACTCACATCACTATTCACATCAATCAATGATGACAATCATCACTTCACTCAAAGTGATGTGACTTCCATCACTTGATTGACTAGTGATTTGACGCTAGATGTGAATTATGGGCCGCACTTGAATTCGAAATGCGAGTGGGCCCACAAACACTCTCGGGCTCGGGTTTGCTAATTCCGAATTAACGAATTTTCCGTTGCGACGTAATTAAATCAAATTTAATTAAATAATTATGCCTAGCAAAATTACTATTCACGTCGCTAACGAATTAATTCTAAATTAACTCGTTTGCCCGAATTAAAATCCAATTTTAATTCCGCATCGAAATCTAATTTCGTATAATATATCGAATATATTATTTTATCGATTAATTCCAAATTAATCGTTCTCTCTCTTTAAATAATATTTTATCCCAGATAAAATATCTCCGTAATTAATCCCAGATTAATTTTTTCTCTCTATTAATTAATCCCAGATTAATAAAGTGCGAGTCATACGTCATCGGTGAATCTTCGGGAAGCGACCCATGAGATCCCCGGATATGTTGGCAGTAAATCCAGTCATCAGACTATCCGAACACGTACGTACCTAGTACTACATTTTTACCGATTTACAAGACATGGTTGGCTTCTAGCAAAGCACCGTGCTTACCCAATTCTCCAGAAATATTCTTAAAGGAATATGTAATCTTTATCAGGCGTAGTATACATAGTATTGTGTATTGCGATCCAGTATCGGATGTCACGTGCAAGGCCTGAGGCTGGAATTGTGTCTGCCCCGTACGAAGCACATATCGGATCTCTGGTAACTAGTCTCTATAATCGGATAAACATGACCTAGTCATAATATCCCGATAGCTGCAGCATAAAAGAGCAACAATTATGTATCCTACGTGATCATCATCTCCACTATGACTGGAGTGATACTTCCATCTTGACATCACACCCAATACACTACGATTCTCAATATACCCAGAAGAGGCGTACACATAACATGTTAAAGTCCTTGACGACCAAAACCAAAGTATATTGATTGTCGCAAGTATTAGCGGTGCAAGTCTCAGGTTAAGACCAAATACACCTATCCTGAGTCGGACTTCCATAGACACATAGTCATACTACCAATGGAATTCCGAGGGGTCTATCCAGAGAGAGGTTGTTCTCGTACCATCGGTAAACACAACCTCCTATTACACTTGCATGAGTATCCTATACCCAAATATATGAGAACTATGCCGTTATGATCCCACAACGCGCACAAGTGTAATACTAGTCTTTTACGCATTATCGATGTCCAATCTCGATAATACTCCAACTAGGGATATTTAATGATTAAACCTTCGTGGATTGATACTGTCTCATATCATCTCAAATCGGAACTAATCATAAGGACCTTCTATCATTTATATATCTTGGTAATCTAATTACAAATGATAAAAAGGCAATTTCCTTTGTCACATAGTTAATTTGTACAACAACACTATGATCTGTACAAATAGTGATGCTATGGGTCATAATTGTCCAACAACACATCCCATATGCCTCAACAGTTGGTAGTCTCATGTATGCTATGTTATGCACGAGACCAGATATCTATTTTACAGCGGGAGTAGTCAATAGATTTCAATCTAACCCAAGATTGGATCATTGGGTGGCTGTGAAACATATTTTAAAATATCTTAAGAGAACGATAAATTATATGCTTATAAGACATATCCCACATGCCACTACTGTTGGAAGTTACATGTATGCTCTATTTTGCTATGCACGAGACCGGACATCCGTTATGCAATGGGAGTAGTCATTAATTTTTAGTCTAACCCAAGATTAGATCAGTGGGTGACTGTAAAGCATATTCTCAAGTATCTTAAGAGAATGAAAGACTATATGCATGTATATTATGTAGAGGATATGATCCTTAGAGGATATACAGATTCTGATTTTCAGATGGATGTAGATGATGATAAATCAATATCTGAATCAGTATTCACCCTAGTTGGTGGAGCCATAATTTTGAGGAGTATATTACAATTTGGCATTGTGAACTCCACCATGGAGGCTGAATATGTAGCAGCTAAGGAAGTCGTATGGCTCCATAAATTCTTGAGAGATTTGGAAGTTGTTCCAGATATGTATATACGACTCATAATTTATTATGATATTAATGGTGCAGTGTAAAATTTCAAAGAACCAAGGAGCCACAAGAGAGGGAAGCATATAGAGAGGAAATATCATCTCTATAGGGAGCTGTTGCAGATAACGTTCTGTAGAGAAAATGGCTAATCCGTTTACAAACACCATAACAGCTAAAGTGTTTTAAGGTCACCTAGATGGTCTAGGATTATGCTACATATCTCATTTGCTCTAGTGCAAGTGGGAGATTGTTGAGATATATGCCATAGAACATAATGTAATATGTAAACGGGTTTTTGTTTTAAGTATTAAACGATGCAGTTGTTCATTTATTGAAATGTTGATTTTAAAGTCGCATATCATAAGTTATCATGTATACCATTGGATACTAAATATAGTTTCAGACTTAGTGTATAAGTATTATAAACAAGAGGATTTAAGTTTGAAACTAGTAATCCTAAATAGTTCTTTGAGAGCAAATAAAGACAGACACTTTGTTTGTGGTCTATCTACAGCTGCGGTCCATTCCATATTATATGAAGACTTTGATCCGGATTTGTTCATGTGGTTATATGGGAATGAAGGCACCTTATATGATGCGATCATATAGGACTGGACCAAGACATAAATGAATTGAGGTTGGTGAAGAAATCTCGACCAATTGCTACATATTTTGGGGACATGGTTTGATGTGTAGTTGGAGACGTTTTACATATGTATGGAATCCACTCATTATTGTGAGAAGTAGATGAGTATCTTCCATAAGGGTTGATTCAGTACTTGAACGGTTATAGCGCTCAAGTCTTTCTATTACGAATAGAAAGATTAATATTCAGAATAGTTATGAATAAATCTATCATTAGAGAATCAATGGTACTTATGGTATAAAATAATTAGACGGGTATAACGGACATTATGACCTGGCTCTAATTATGAGATACTCATGGAGGGTCAATCTGTATGTAGTGATTATATCAGTGGACGTCGACGAGTTTCGGTATAAAATATATCTGCAGTAACGAGAGTGCAGCTTTAGGTTTTTAGTGGAATAACCTAAAGTTAATAATTCAAAATATTTAATTAAAGAGCTTTAAATAATATTTTGGGGTTATTGGAGCTCGGAACTGTAGGTACATTTAGTCCCCGTGTTAACTCGTTACACTATAGAAATCCATGGAATAATTAGATAGTCCAATTATGAACTCACTTGATAAACATTAAATAATTGAGAATTATTTAATAACATAATTATTAATTTAATTAATAATTATATAATGTCATACTTTGTAATTATATATTAAAATGTCTAATATACAGTTTTTATATTAATGATTATTAGATAATTATTTAATATAGGATTTGATTTTTAAATTAAATTTGATTTAATTCAAAATCAAATATGTAATTTATATTATGATATAAGTTATATGTTAAATTTTAATTTCAAATTAAATGATATTTGATATTATATTTAATTTTTGAAATTAATAATTTTATGGTGACAAAAAGGCCATTGGCCAAATATTACTATTTATATTAGGGTTAAGGTTAATTTTATACAAGCACTTTTTTTTACCTAAACCCTATATATAAATATAAATATTTTCTCATCACGTTGTAACCCTAGCCACTTTCTCATCTTTTCAATGAGATTGAAAAAGAGAGAAAATATTGTGGAAAAGTTCCTCAAGAAAATTTTCATGCAAGTGAGTTAACCCCGAGCCCACTCTCGCAGATTTCTAGTGTCGAGATATACCATGGGAGATCGAGTGGTGGATCTGATCCTATACAGATGGTTCACGTCAATTGATCATGTGCTGTTACTTTGGTGATCAAAATGAAAGCCTAATTATTATGTGCTTCATGTCCAGCGGATATAATTTGCTGACTTAAAGCTCCAGGCGCATAGCAAAATGAAACATACTCATCACCAGCGCTTTGCCTTATGTCAACAACGTGCCTCATCTTGGCAACATTATCGACAGTGTTGAACAAATGGTTATTATATTAGAACATGCAAGGGGCGCAATAAAAAAAAGAAGTTTGATTATTTGGATGAGCGCATGGCTGGATTTTTTTAGATCAATATTTGATCATGATGAAAATAGATCAATATTTGCGCATGATGAAAACAAATTAATGAGTGAGCAGCTGTGACGCATCAAGAGCAAATGTCCGCTTGTGCTATTAACGTCTCTAAAAGTTCAAAGGTCACAACACGTATTGTGTGCGTTGAACCAGTATGTGGGGAAATTTGGTTGTTTTGGATATGAATTTTGGTGAAAAATTTAGGATTGAAAATAAAGAGAGTGGAAAATTTTTCAAGGTCGATCTTGAGTACCTAAGCCGCTTTCCGCTGCGTAAGGGAAAACGTTTCCTACACTAAGTAAGTTAGTTTTTTTTCATTTTGTTTGTGGTTTGTTAGACTATGTTAGCTTTTATGATTATATGGGGAATTTTTAAATCCTCATACAACACTATACAATTGGTGTGCCAATGGCACAATGAGGCAAACAACCACTATTTGAGGCACTGCTCAGTGCCTCAATTGAGACACTCGTAGTGCACAACTGGGCACTATTGGTGCCTCATTTGACAATCTTAACAGTGCCTCGAATAAGGCACTTAATAATGCCTCGAATGAAAAACTAGCAGTGCCTCACTTAATAAATTTACTTTAATATATGAAAAACTTTTAACTTATATTTAGGGTAACTACCATTTTGTTATTTACTTCGAGATCTTGGGACTAACCTAGAAATCCAACAATGGTATCAGAGCCATTTTGAGCATGAAATATACTTAGGGTAAAATTTGGGTAAATTGGATTTGAGCATGTTTTGACTAAATTACTTTTTGAGCATGCTTGTATATGGATGACTTGGAGTTGTTTGTGATCAATTTTATGAAAAATGGTTTAGATCAATTTTTCCCCAAAATATAGGCTTGGCCGAAACTTGGAGGTGCCCTAATGTCATAGAATTTTTTATTTTTGATCATTGGATGAGTTGAAAATACTTGGGATAAATTGATTTGAGATTTAATTGGATTGAAATCGAAATCAATTTTGAAAAACCCTAAATGTCGTGACTTGTAGCATGTAAAATGATTGATTTTTGATTCAATTGTGTTGGACATAAGTTGATGATGATTAGCATAATTAATTGAGTGAATTAGTATTTTGGAAATGTTAATTTGGTTAATTAATTATGGTTATACACTTTGATTAATTTAATTATAAAATTTGGAATTTTGTAATTTAATTAATTGAGCTTATTTTGGAATTGGGCTTGAAAAGTTGTATTTGTGCTTAATGGGCTTGGTTGGACCAAGTTTGGTTTAGGCTAATTGGTTGGATCCAATTGGGCCCAAAACCATATCCATAAAGTCCAAATATGACTTAAGTTGGGTCTAATGGCCCTAAATTGGTTTCTTGGCAAATAAGGGTGATTCCTTAAATGGGCTTTGGTATTTAGGTTTGACCCATATTGACCAAAAGTCAATGCCTTAAGAAATTAATTAAAAGCCCATTGGACTTTAATTAAGTTGACATTGAATGTTAATTAGGCTTTGAGACCCGTAACGATTAGATTTAGAATCTAAGTCGTAAAGGTACATTAAAAAGGTGTAATTATTTAATTTAGAATTAAATAAAGAATTAGTATTAAATACAAATTAAATTGGATTTAATATTGTAGTTTAATATAATTCGTGAATTCGTACTTTGAGTACTTATTCTTAAAACGAGTTTGACTCGCGCAAAATCAAATCGTTGTTTGAACATTGGATAGTCATTAATTTCAGATTAATTAATTGGATTAGATTGATTAATAACATGCTTTGTGTGAATACATGGATGCGATGTATGAATAATGTATATCAGATGGATATTAGATGGGTGAGGGCAATTTTGGAAATTGTTGTAATAAATTTAGAATTTATTAATTGGACCTGCGTGTCCAGCCTATTACCTCTTGACTCTTTGTATTTCTCTTCTCACCTATTCCCCTCAATGTAAATGAGGTTTCGTTTGAAGTGTTATGTAATCGGGTAGAAGTAAATATTTGCGCTAGCGGGAGAGAGGAAAGGGAGAGATTTGTTCTAGGAACAATGTGTTAAGTATCCATCCACATATCATTATTATTTTATTTATACGCGCCTTATTATGTTTTTAGAATGCATGTTTAAGGGTGTATGATGATGAGACCTAACAAAGGTAATAAATTTGTTTCCAATTACGCAAAAAACCCTTAACATATATTAAGTGTTTTTCCTTCGATTAAGTGATTCTTACTCAAGATCCAAGATTGGCACTGGTTTGTTGGCCAAAGTCAAGACCTTTGTCCGTCGCGAATGTGTTTGAATCATGAAGGCTTTGTTCCATATCGGTGTCTTGTCCAAGTTGTGATTTGTTGGCCAAAGTCAAGATCACTTCTTGTCCATCGACATCGATTACGAAGCTTTCCAAAGTCAATGGGTTCCGCTTAACTGGAATCATTAAGTTTGTTGTGCCAAAGCCAATGCTTAGTTGATTCAGAGGAAAAAGGTTAGGGAAAATATTGGATATATTGGCATATATAAGATATATGTTTCGGACTTGGATGTCCACCTACTGGATATAGGAATTGGATGGGATCCAATTTATCTTAGAGATCTACCTAGTTAATTATCATACAATTTGTTGGCCAAAGTCAAGATTGTGTGTTATTTAACGGGATCCTAGCCTACTAGGAAACAAGGTTTCCCGAGTACTCCACAGAGGGTTAGAGGCTCGCCGAAAAATAGTGGGAGGCAAGTATTAAATTTGCAATATTCGTTTAGTTACTTGCCAATACGCGCTCATTTCAAATTTTTCGTCAAATAAATTATTATATTGGTTGGACTAATATTTAATGTTGTTTTAATTAAACAGTTGGACTGTATTCAAACTACTTCAATTATACTTGATTATATAATTGGATTATAGTAATCAATATATTTGAATTAAACCAATTAAATTATAGTTGATTATATAGTTAGACTATAGTAATCATTATAATAAATAATACTTAAAATCGTTGATTTAATAGTTAGACTATTGGAATCAAGATAACTGAAAGATTAGTTTTTAAAACATAATCCTGGGTGAAAATGTCATTAAACGGCTTTAATTTTCAGATTGGGAATAAAATCTCAAGATAGTCCTGGAGACCGAGAAGTTACTTTATTTGATAGAGTGATGTCTCGAGCCTAAGCCCGGAGTTGAGCAAATAGTAGAACGTGATATTTGGAATATTCATGTGATGATAAATTTAGTGCTTAATCTGTTATGTTTGCCGCAAAGACTCTTTAATTTCTTAATCAGAACTAAGGATTAGATCCTTATAGTATGATATTGAAATTGAAGGATATTCATATATCTATCCTTAGATCTTAGAAGTACAAATTGCAATAGAAAACTCTTGGAGATTTAATGGCTATACTCAATGAGACAAAGCCAGAGTTTGCAATGGGCAAGAAGCGCAAGACGCATCTTACTTCGACATCCCAGAAGGCCAAGGATTGGCCAAAGGCTTCTGGGGTGTGGAAAATTGGCAAAGGCAAAGTCATTATAATCTTCTGGGAAGACAAAGGACACATCCAAAGATGTCTGCCTAAACTGTGGCAAACGGGGTCACTGGAAGCGTGACTGCCGTATGGACAAAACAGACATGAAGGAATTGAAGATGGGCAAGGCTCCGACTTCAAATATATTTGTCATAAACATGTTCGCTACTAGTATTGAAATTGGATTTTAGATACTGAGTGTGGTACATAAATATGTACTGATGTGCAGAATCTGCTGACAAGCAGGATACTGATTTCAGATGAGATTGATCTGCGAATCGAAAACGGGACGAGAGTCGCTGTTTTGACCGTAGAGACCTAAGTTTGGGAGCTACCCTTCAGGTGTGTACTTAAATTAGGAAACTGTTAAAATATAACTAGTTTGACTAGAAACATTATCTTTATATCAGAGTATAATCCGTTGCGGATATACCTTTATATTCTAGAACACTAAAGTGTTTCATTTTATAAAGATGATATTGAGATAAACACATTAGATGTGAATAACAGTATTTATATTTTGAATATAAATAAATCTCATACATATAATAGGACAAACAAATAGCTCAAACTAAATTTATCAGTTGAGACTTGTATGTGACATTGTTGTCTGGGACACATTAAACAAGACTCGTATATCCACACTTTCGAAGAGTGGGTGCTAGGACATATTTGATTCTATTCAAATAATGTCTACGAATCTTGTTTATTAGGCAAAGTTCCTATAACACCTTTTACTTGGTAAAAGTGTAAGTGGCACCGATCCGTTAGACCTCATTCATAGTGACGTAAGTGGGCCCATATCTAGCTAGGCTATAGGTGGATATGAACACTTTGTAACCTTTACAGATGTGGCATCGCGTTATGGTTATGTGTTTCTTTTGGAAACATGGATCAGAAACTTTTGTTGAATTCAAAGAGTTTCAACACGAAGTAGACAGACATATCGGCTAAAGTATTAAAACCGTCACGGTTAGACCATGATGGAAAATACTTAAGCAATAAGTTTCCCAAATACTTGAAAGAGTATAATATTCTTTCAATGAGGACTCCTCCCGGAACACGTCAATTTGACGGTGTGTCCGAACAGAGAAACCAAATTTTGTTGGACATGATAAGGTTAATTATGAGTCGCTCTGAGCTACCATTTCTTTCAAGGGATACACATTAATCAGTGCAAAACTTATTTTGAATAAGGTTCATAAAAATCTGTTTGACAGATTTCATATTATATATGAACAGGAAAGAAACTGGGTTTTCTCATTCCTGTAGATTTGGGAATGCTGGGCATATGTTTGGATGATACCAAACTAAAACACAAATCAGATAAGTGCCTAATTGTAGGTTATCATAGGGAAACCTAAGTATAGTACTTATACAACTCACATGAGAACAATTTAATTGTTGCTCACCATGCAGATTTCCTAAGAGGAATACCGATATGCAGTTGTAAGTGGGAGGAAAGTAAAACTCGATGAAAATCGGAGTAATACTATTCCAGGCATCGATTCCTTAATGGAACACAAATAGTTCATCAAAGATTAAACTATACCAATAATCTTCAAATACACAAGAACCACGTAAGTTGGAGAGAGTCAGAAAACAACCTGGGAGGTTGACCGGCGTAAACACACACGTATAACGCAAGCGTACGTATCGTTCAAGTAGTATAAAAAGTGTCGATCCCACGAGGACTTAATACCTAAGTTATTAATTTTATGAGGTCAAATTATTACTAGTATCTAACAGGTTGTTTAATTGATTTGAAATAACGACGATTCTAAATTTAAAGACAAGTAAATAAAATTGTTCGAAAGTAGATTTTAAGAAAATTCAATATTAAAAACTATCTAGGTTTGTAATTTCTTTTAATATCATTTTAAAGATGAAGTGGTTATCTTAAAGTTGGGTAATATATTGATTTATTAACCTGGAACACTAAATTATGTAAAAGCCTCTTCCGATGGTCAATTACAAATACCTAGTATAATTCAATTGAACCATATGTCTATGTCAACCAAATTACCCCCAAACCTAACATTTTGCTAGTCCTCGAGCAAAACATAAAATAACATAAATAAATTAACTAAGCCATTTTCGTAGGGATCACGGTTGCATTTAGCATATGCAACAAGCCTTTAAACCCCTAGGTGTCCCTAGTGGACGAGTTGTAGTCTCGTGATGGGTTACAGCAATGATACCCACAAACATTTTACAAAAGTAAAAAGGTATTAAAACTAATGCACACAAAAGCAAAAAGACAAGCGAAAAGAGAATAAAGAAGTTAGTGACTAATCAGGTGAAACTTCTACTCCAAGTTACTAGTTGTTTTGTTTCATTCTAAATTATCAAATAAGTAAATTCTCCGATCATTTTTACCATTCTTCATAAACACAGCCAACATGATATTAAACAACTCATTTTTGCCCACAGCAGTCATAAGTGCAGTTGATAAGAGAGTAATATTTTTGTCCTAAAGTTCTATCAAATTTCACACCTTTTTGTAGCAATGGAATAATTTTTTTCTCATTTTTCTGATTTTTTTTCTATTTGATATTTTTATTTATTTATATACAATATCTTCCATCTATGTAACGAGTGTTAGGTCGGTGGTTCCCAAACCAGTTGGCTTTAGGGCACCAGGTGTTAAGACACCCCTACGAAATTAATTACTCAGACTTCAGATATATATATTTTTGCAGCATCTTTGATCCATGTAACGAGCTTTGGGCTAGTGACTCCCAAACCAGTTGGCTTTAGGGCACTAGGTGTTAAAACACCCTTACAAACTTAATAACTCGGATTTTTTTTTTTTTTACTCCATCACTCTTTTAAGATGCTTCCTCCAATTAAACTAGAGCACCGAATATTACAAACTTTTCAATTTTAGCTCATGTCTGTATGTTTCCATGTATGTTGATAATACCTGTCAACTGAGCATATGAAGATTCATTTTAGTCAGTGTTATGGAGAATTCATAAATTAAAGAATTTAAAAGGAGATAAACAAAAATTAACTTGTTTCGAAATAGGTTTGAGATACGTCTCAGGAGTGAAAACTCCTTACTCAGCTATTTCTTACCAATTTCACCTTCTTAGTCAACATAAAAACAAAACCATAAAAAAAATAATTTTTACTGGTCATGGTGTGTGACTAACTGTCGAATGGACTTCCCGTTGTAGATTCCCCAGAGGGAGGGTGGAGCGAGGCTCACTTAAGTACCCTAGCCTCTTAGGCTCTTATCGCTTGGTGTCAGGAATAAACAACAAGTCCTCCAAACTAGTCTATCACAACAAGCTACGGGTGAAAGATTATCTAGGTGCCTTCACAGCTTTTCCTTATAGAAAGGTAGTGAGTGAAGGAAGACACCAAACCATCACCTAGCTTAAAATATGCCTTTGATAAAAATGCAAAATATTTTTGTAATTTTTGAAATTTTTTTTTAATTTTTTTTATTTTTCGAAAAATTTTGGACTAAAAATAAAAACAATATACAAACTAAAAAAAACAAGGTACTAATCAACTAATTCCCTCCCCCAAACCTAAATGAGACATTGTCCCCAATGTCTTAAACAGTAGAAGAAGAGTTTAGACGATAATACCTGGCTCGCTGAAATTTTACAAGAAATTAAAGGTTAAGATCCAGATTAATTCGACGCCTTTTACCACGATCGTCCTCGGACCAATTTATCTTTGAAATGATAGGGTCAAATTTTGGTTCATAGGCTATGAGTTGGTCAATTAGATCTGGAGCAGTTCTAGCAGTAAATAGGAGTTCTTTTAAAGGTTTTGATATGAACCCATTTCTCCGAGCATCATCAAGAAACACACAAAGAAAATCATAAAACCCATCAACGTTGTACAGCCCAATTGGTTTCTGGTGTATGTTCAGGTTCGCCCAAGATAGTACAATAAAAATTTCCTCCAATGTGCCCAAGCCACCTGGCAAAGCAATAAAAGCATCAGCACGGTTAATCATTTCCACTAGTCGTTCAGACATACCTGGTATGATCAGTTCCTCTCCGTTTGATGGTTCAATAAGATTTGCCTCTGCCAAGGGTTTTGGGATGATTCCCAAAACGTGACTGCCTCCTTCCTATGCGGCCTTTGAAACAATCCCCATTAGTCCAAGATTACCTCCGCCATATATTAAGTGCATATTTCTTGCAGCTAAGACTCGACCCAATTCCTGTGCTGCTTCTATGTATTGTGGTTTAGTACCAACAGTGCTACCGCAAAACACACAAATGTTTTCAACTCGTCTTCTTGAAGTGGCTTCCAATTTTTTTTTTTACTCTAGATGTCTTCAAAAGTGCAATGAAGAGTTGAATTTATAATACCTGAAAAGGGTGAGTAAAAATAGCACAAGTATCTTCCAAAGGACGATTAGTAGCAAAATAGTAAAATAGATCGTGATAGTCAACAAGATCTGGATCCTGTCGGAGAAAATAAAAGAAAACATCAAAACAAATCACAATTATTAGGAAAAGACAAAGAGATATAATATGTACAAGAATTTACAACTTGATTAACGTCTATGCGTCAGGACAAGCTTCCCATCCAATTTTCTTATAAATTGGCAAACAGGTCTTTTTGAGTCAGATTCCCGAGACTTAGCAGTTGTCTATCTTTTTGAAATTGTGTATGTAATTTACGAATGGATATATGAACATATCCACTGGGATGCGTCTCAAGAGTCGAAGATATATCATCTAAAGACTCCTTACTCAAGCCATCCCTAATGAATTTAATTTTGTCTTCACGATTATCAGACACCATTCCTAAAGAACGACAACGAGTATTGCAATTCCATCGTGCACATTTGTAACAAACACCCATTTGCTTAGCTCTTCGTTTCTTTGCATAGGTGCTTCTTCCAAAACCAGGCAGATGTGAAATAAAAGAGTCAGAAGACTCGCCTGCCAATCGGACTCGTGCTTCAATTACCCAACGAATATCATTAGGAACACCATGGATTGTTAGTAACCTCATCCGTTCCAAGCGAGTTTTATATACTTTTATCAGAGATTTTTGAGGGAGAGAAGGAAATTGCTTGTGAAGATTTGCGAGAGCTTCTTCCATCTTGAAATGTCTTAATCTGCAAAAACTAAACACAAAAAATTAAATCACTCCAAATCACAATATATGCAAAAATTGCATGGGTTGCCTCCCTACGAGCGCTAAGTTTAAAGTCGTCAGCTAGACGTGACTTCTTGAACGTTAGGATGGATCTGAAAGTGTGACACTTTCTTTTTGTCGCTCAAATGATTCTCCCCAGTAGTGCTTGACACGCTGAATGTTAACCTTGAATGTGTTGTTGGTATTGGGATCCAGTAACTCAACAGCTCCATATGGTAAAACCTGAGTGATCACAAATGGACCTGACCACCTAGATTTTAACTTTCCAGGGAAAAGTTTCAATCTCGAATTGTACAATAACACCTGCTGCCTTGGTTCCAACTGTTTGTGCACTATTTTTCGGTCATGCCATTTTTTGGTATTTTCCTTGTACAATTTGGCGTTCTCATAAGCCTGTAGATGAAACTCCTCCAATTCATTGAGTTGGTGCAGTTTTTTCTCTCCTGCTGCTTGTAAATCAAAATTCAACTTCTTCAGTGCCCAGTACGCCTTGTGCTCAAGCTCAACTGGTAGATGTCATGCTTTCCCAAACACCAATTGATATGGGGACATACCAATGGGTGTCTTGTAAGTTGTCTGGTAGGCCCATAATGCATCATCTAGTTTTGTTGACCAGTCCCTCCTTGTTGATCCAACGGTCATTTCTATGATTCTTTTGATCTCCCTGTTTGAAACTTCAACCTGTCCATTTGACTGTGGATGGTAAGCAGTGTCAACTTTGTGAGTAACTCTGTATTTGGATAGGAGTGCTTCGAAGTATCTGTTGCAGAAATGAGAGCCACCATCACTAATAATTGCCCGAGGTGTTCCAAACCGAGTGAAAATGTTCTTTTTCAGGAATTTGATCACCACTTTTGAATCATTGGATGGCAATGCAATTGCTTCGACCCATTTGGAGATGTAGTCTACAGCAACCAGGATGTACAGATTTCTGAATGATGGAACAAAGGGTCCCATGAAATCAATACCCCATACATCGAATATTTACACTTCTAGAATGTTTTGCAACGGTCCTTCGTTTCTCCTGGAAATATTTCCCATTCTCTGGCACCTGTCACATTGAAAAGCAAACAGATAAGCATCTTTAAAATGAGTGGGCCAGAACAAACCTGATTGTAGGACTTTGGCTGCAGTTTTGTTTCCGCTGAAGTGTCCGCCATATGGTGATGAATGACAGTGTTGTAAAACACTGTTGATTTCCTCATGTGGAACACATCATCTCAGTAGTTGATCAGCACACCGTTTGAACAGGTACGGTTCATCCCAGACATAGTGTTTGACTTCTTTGAAGAACTTCTTCCGTTGCTGCGTTGTCCATTCCAATTGTAGTTGACATAGTCAGCATACCAAGGGACTTCCTGTTGTTTCATGGCAAAAAGCTGTTCATCTGGAAAAGTTTCTTTGATTGACAATTCTTTGCCAGCTGTTTCTCCATTCTCGAGCCTCGATAGATGATCTGCCACATGATTATCTGTTCATTTCTTGTCTCTGATCTCCACGTCAAATTCTTGCAGAAGAAGTATCCAACGAATCAATCTGGGTTTGGCATCTTTCTTTGTGATCAGATATTTGATTGCTGAATGATCTGTGTAGACCACCACTTTGGGACCCAACAAATAAGAGCGAAATTTGTCAAAAGCATACACAACTGCGAGCAACTCCTTTTCGGTGGTTGTGTAGTTGAGTTGAGCTTCATTCAAAGTTCTGCTGGAGTAGTAAATGGTGTGGAAAATCTTTACTTTGCGTTGTCCCAAAACTGCACCTACAGCAAAATCACTAGCATCGCACATCACTTCAAATGGAAGGGTCCAGTCTGGTGCTACTATGATGGGGGCAGAGACCAGCTTCTGTTTTAAGATTTCAAAGGCTTTCTGGCATTCTTTGGTGAAGTTGAAAGGCACATCCTTCTCCAGAAGATTGCATAGAGGTTTAGCAATCTTGGAAAAGTCTTTGATAAATCTCCTGTAAAAACCTGCATGTCCAAGAAAACTTCGAATACCTTTTACTGATATTGGTGGAGGTAGTTTTTCAATTGTCTCTATTTTTGCTTTGTCTACCTCAATCCCCTTTTGTGAGATCCGGTGTCCAAGAACAATGCCTTCTTGCACCATAAAGTGGCATTTCTCCCAATTGAATACCAGGTTTGTATCTTCGCACCTTTGTAACACATGTTCCAAATTTTGCAAACAATGGTCAAAAGAATCTCCAAACACAGAAAAGTCATCCATGAATACCTCCATACTCTGCTCCAGCATGTCTGAGAAGATGGCCATCATGCAACGCTGAAATGTGGCAGGGGCATTACATAATCCAAATGGCATCTAGCGGAAAGCAAAAGTACCATAGGGACAAGTAAATGTAGTTTTCTCCTGATCTTCTGGTGCGATGGCAATCTGATTGTACCCTGAATATCCGTCCAGAAAGTAATAGAACTCATGTCCTGCCAGTCTATCTAACATCTGGTCAATGAATGGTAGCGGAAAATGGTCATTTCTCGTGGCTTTGTTCAGTTTCCTGTAGTCCATGCATACTCTCCATCCAGTCACTGTTCTTGTTGGAATTAGCTCATTCTTTTCATTGGTAATCACAGTAATTCCTCTTTTCTTTGGTACACACTGCATAGGACTCACCTAACTACTGTCTGAGATGGGGTAAATGATGCCAGCATCTAACCATTTGATGATTTCTTTCTTCACGACTTCCTTCATGATTGGATTGAGTCTCCGTTGATGCTCCACTGTGGGTTTGTACTCATCATTCATTAAGATTTTGTGCATGCAAAATGATGGACTAATGCCTCGAATGTCTGCTATAGTCCAGCCAATGGCTTTCTTGTGCTCTCGTAACACTCTCAGCAACTTTTCTTCCTGCTCCAATGTTAGTGAAGAAGAAATAATAACAGGTAATTCAGAAGGGTTTCCAAGAAATGCATACCTGAGATGGCTCGGAAGTAACTTCAGCTCCAAATGTGGTGGTTCTTCAATCGAAGGCTTGATTCGATCTTTCTTTGGCAGTTCTAAACTTTCAACTGGTGGTGTTGCTTTGAATCGAAATGGTTTGTCAAGGTAGTTGATACATTCCAGGATTTCAGCATCTAGCTCACTGTCAGTCATATTGGTGATGCAAGCTTCAAGTGTATCTGTGGGATTTGGCTCAGTATTTTGAACAATACTTTCAACATATCAACTCTGAAGCATTCTTCTTCCTTTTCATCACTTGGGAATTTCATGGCTTTGAAAACATTAAAGGTCACTTCTTGGTCCTGTACTTTCATGGTCAGTTCTCCTTTTTGCACATCAATCACAGTTTTACCTGTAGCCAAAATGGTCTCCCAAGAATGATAGGTATTTCTTTGTCTTCTTCCATGTCAAGGATGATGAAATCTGCTGGGAGAATTAGTTTGTCTACTTTCACCAACACATCTTCAACAACACCTCTTGGAAATGCAAGTGTTCGGTCAGCAAGTTGCAATGAAACTGAGGTAGGCATTGCTTCTCCAATCTGCAGTTTCCTGTAAATAGAAAAAGGCATCAAGTTAACACTAGCACCTAAATCACATAAAGCCTTACCGATATAATGTTCTCCAATGGTGCATGGAACTGTGAAACTGGCAGGATCTTTCAACTTCGGGGGAAGTTTCCTCTGAATGATGGCGCTGCATTCTTCTGTTAATGCTACTGTTTCGTAGTCTCCCAATCTCCGTTTCCGTGAAAGAATGTCTTTCATGAATTTTACATAACTGGGCATTTCTTCCAAGGCTTCTGCAAATGGAATGTTGATGTGCAGCTTTTTGAAAACCTCCAGGAATCGAGCAAACTGCTTGTCCAATTTGTTTTTCTGAAGACGTTGAGGAAAAGGTGGAGGTGGAATGATTCTTTCTGGTTCTTTTTCCTTTGCTTCTTTTTCCTTTGCTTCTTTTTCCTCGATCTGTTTCTCAGCTTCTTTTGGAACTTCTTCTTGGGATATCTGGATTCCAACATCTTTGTTGATTTCAGTACCGCATTTCAAAGTAATGGCTTGACATTGATCCTTCCCTCGGTTCCTTGGATTGGGTTCTGTGTTGCTGGGAAGATTTCCTGGTGGTCTGTAACTCTGAGCATTGGCCAGTTGTCCGATTTGATTCTCCAATGCTTTGATGGAAGCTGATTGGCTCTGAAAGATAGCATCGTACTTTTTTAACTGAGCCAGCACTTCTGCTAATCCTGGTTCATTTGCCTGTTCCTGGCCTTTGTTCTGTTGCTGAAATCCAAGTGGTGGATAGTTCTGTTGTTGGCCTGAATTGTTGCTCCATGAAAAATTAGGATGATTCCTCCACCCTGGGTTGTAGGTGTTGGAATATGGATTGTTCCCCTATCTGTTGAAATTGTTGACAAAATTCACAGTTTCTTCAAGTTGATTTGATTATGGTATTCCTCCATATGGTGAACTTGTGGATCCAGTGGTAAGAGTCTCCATAAATTTGCATATCTGATCTAGTTTGGTGTTGACTGCTGTATTAGCTCCACTTTCATAAATTCCTGCAATTCTTTGGATCATGCTTCTTTCAGTTGGCCACAAGGAATTGTTGTTGGCCATTTCTTCTATTAGTTCCCAGGCTTGATCTTCTCATTTTTCCATTAAAGCTCCTCCAGCAGCAGCATCTATTGTGGTTCTCATTATTCCAGAAAGTCCATTATAGAATGTTTGGACTTGAAGCCATTTTGGAATCTCATGGTGTGGACATTTCCGGAGTAATTCTTTGTACCTTTCCCAAGCTTCGTAGAGAGTTTCTGAGTCTTGTTGCATAAAGGATGTGATGTCATTCCTCAGCTTTCCGGTTCTGGCTGGTGGAAAGTACTTTGCAAGAAATTTGGTGGCTAAAGTGTTCCATGTTGTGATAGAACCTTCTGGTAATGAATGTAGCCAAGCTTTAGCTCTGTCCTTCAAGGAATATGGGAAAACACGCAGTCTCATTGCTTCTTCAGTTTCTCGGTTGTAATTGAAAGTGCCGCAAACTTCCAGGAAGTTGTTGATGTGGGCATTAGGATCTTCAGTTGCATTCCCCCCAAACTGAACTGACTGCTGAATCATTTGAATGTATGTTTGATGTCTCCTGCATTTGCTGGTAAGGGAGGAAGTACAATACAAGAAATGAGTCTGTCAATCACCGGAATGGTTCTATCTCGAATGGGAATTGGTGGTGTAACCTCCAAAGGTTCATGTTCCATGTTGACTAAAGCTTTTTGGCCTTCTCGCCTTTCCCTTCTCAACTGTCTGATGGTTCTTTCAATTTCTGGGTCAAGCGGTCGAAGTTCAAAGCATGGTTCGTCTCATGTAGTTTCTGAAAACCTGAAACACAAGAAAACAAAAATAATAAGTAAAAAGAAATTAGATACAAGTAACGGTATCTAACCTTAAAACTAATAGTAAACGATAAAAATCCCCGGCAACGGCGCCAAAAACTTGACCGGCGTAAACACACACGTATAACGCAAGCGTACGTATCGTTCAAGTAGTATAAAAAGTATCGATCCCCGAGGACTTAATACCTAAGTTATTAATTTATGTGGTCAAATTATTACTAGTATCTAACAGGTTGTTTAATTGATTTGAAATGACGACGATTCTAAATTTAAAGACAAGTAAATAAAATTGTTCGAAAGTAGATTTTAAGAAAATTCAATATTAAAACTATCTAGGTTGTATTTCTTTTAATATTATTTTAAAGATGAAGTGGTTATCTTAAAGTGGGTAATATATGATTTATTAACCTGGAACACTAAATTATGTAAAAGCCTCTTCCGATGGTCAATTACAAATACCTAGTATAATTCAATTGAACCATATGTCTATGTCAACCAAATTACCTAGATTATTAAGATTAAGTTCCAATTATAGGCTACCCCCGCCCGACAGGTATATTCCTATCCTATAAGGAAATCTATTAAAGGGTTATCTATCCTCAAGGAAGATCGTGGGCTATTGAGTCTAAGGTCTTAAACTTAAAATCCCTAGTCTAGTTCATTTTAAGTTACCTATTCAATTTTATTAATGGCCAGTTAATAAAAAGCATTAAGATTAAGACTCAATAAATAAACACTTTATATTACCCAAACTATAATCTAACCCCTTATAAACCGGTGATATTAAAAGTCATCACACACCCCAGATAACTATTTAGTTACAACACATAATTAGGGCTGGTAAAAACTTGAAAATAAAAGACTGAAGTAAAAATGCGGTAAATAAATACTGAAAGGTAAATTACAATAAAATAAAATGCTAAGGTAAAAGGAATTACTTTTACTACTACTATTTAGATATCTTCCATAAAATAATATATAAACTTGTGATAATATTACCAACCGACAATCTGGCGGTATCCTGATTAAGTCAAATTAAGTCCAACCAGCAATTAAGGCGGAATATGTGTCCATAAACCAGCCATAAAGGCGGACCAAAATAAAATTACCAACCGACTGTAGGGGTAATATTAGGGGGTGAGTCCGGAACGCAGCGGAAGCGGGAAAATAGTGAAAATCCGACGCAGCGGAAGCGGTGAAAAGCCGATTCAGATTTCAAAACTTTTCTTGGATTAATTAAATAAACATATTTATTAATATTCCAATAATCAAATTATGAAAATAAATTCAATAAAACAATTTTAAGTGAATTTACCGAAATACCCTGGCTTTGGTTTTTTGTCCGTTTTAGTCCGAAATTGATCCAATCAATTTTGAATGATTCTAAATCATTTCTAGGATGAACTTATGATGTTCAAAACATCAAAACACCAAAGCAACCAAATCCCCAATTTCCCTTCACAGGCCGAAGCAAACCATTTGGTGCCAAAGTTGACCATTTTGGTCATTTCATGCTTCAAAACTCATCCAAATGAAATCCAATCAACATGAAACTTTGCATGCATCATATACACACACAACACACCAAACAACATATGAACACCCCAAATTGGGACTTAGTTAAACCCTAATTTTTCAATTTCCTCAAATTGGACAAATTAGACCAAATACATTAAATCAATTACTTCAATCATCGTTCTTCCATCCAATCCAAGTCTCAACACAATGAAACAACTCAAGATCAAATCTAGGTCATTTAAGAGGGGTCAATAACTCTAGATTAGCAACATGGTTTCATAACCTTAAAAGAATCCTTACAACTACAATAGTCACAAGTTTCCTTCACCATACATGCTCAACACTCTATCAAACTTCCACCAACAAAAACACAAAGAAATAAAGAAAAATAATCTAAGAACATCACATGTTGAAGCCTTGAACCTAAGGAACATATTCCTCTCTAATAGTAAGTTGGAAAAACTTACTAAATCCAAGCTATCTTTGATTTTGTCTTTCTTTTCTCAAGCTTCCTTTGCCTTTCTTCAATGGAGTTTATTTGGAAAGTGTATTAGGTTAAGTGTATCATGAAATGAAAATCAATTTATACTTGTTCATTTGGCCTTGGCAAAATGGCTAAGACAAAAACAAGGAAATTAATTTCAATTTCATTTCAAAATCATTTGGTCAACTTGGACAAAATATCTTATAAACAACTTTATTAGATATTTATTTTGGTCAACAAATGAAACTAATGTCATTTACTTTAAATATCCTAACATAAGATATTTATATTTTAATTAATTTAATCATTTAACAATTAAAAATTAATTAATTAATCAAATACAAATAATAAATATATGTATAATATTTACATTAAATATTAAAAACATATATTCATTTAGGAAATAAGTCAAATAACTCATTTTGACTATTAATTAATGTGTATTTAAATTAATCAAGTATTAAATGTAAATACACAATAATTAAGGAAATGACTATCTAGTCTCTTTAGCATGTATCTTGCGTTTAACCATTAAACGACTTTATAAATAATTAATATTTATTTATTTATGTTGCTCTAGTGCTCAACGAGTATGTTTCATTATTGAGACTCTCTAGGTTCAGGTATATCCGTCACGAAATCAAATTTCGTGTCCATAATCTATCCACCCGTAGATTATGACGATCACAGATAATCTCGCTGAACCATACAGGTCGAGGTCATGGCAAATGTATAATTCCTCCGTCACAGGTATCCGGATAAATCCTAGAGATATAGATGTAAACGTCAAATCTCTATCGGGATTATCCAGTCGACTATTCTATTAGCAATCTCAAAAGAATGTTTAGAACTAGCTTCTAAAATTTACCACGGGCCCATGGTTTTATCTGATTGCTAATCATATGGACTACCTATGCTCTGTACACAGAACTGACGGATCCTATCTTGATACACATAGGACACCCTGAGGATCTATCTACACCACAACGAACAGGCGGAGGTCTGATCTTAATAGATCGGTGACGTGACTGCCGTCTAAGTGTAGAAGATGTCTCATGCGCCCACAATGGCATCTCAAGTCTAAGAATCACAAGTGCTACTCAACCCAAGAAGATTCTTATTGACGCTGGTGTACCATCCATTAAGAATATTCGGTGAGTCGTTCAGTGTTTATCCGCTATAAACACCTACACGTCTATACTAGTCTCCAAGACTTATGGTTCATTGAGAAACCATTGGAATCATATATTCCAGTATACGACATGTACCGGTCTCAACGGGTTTACTATACTGACCAAGTAGTGTAAACCTTGACCAGGAACTGTCTGAGAATGACAACGTCATGATACTACTCAATGTCCGTTGCGACGCTTTTGCAACTGTATCATGACTAATCATTCTCGGGTCATTACGTCTTTACCATATAGAAAAGAATAGATTATATTATAGAAACTGCATATATTATTCATAATAATAATGTTTTACAGAAGTATTTAACAGAAATACAACCGGGAATTGGCGCTCTGAGCACCAACCCCAACAAAATCTCCCACTTGCTCTAGTGCCAATATCGATTGTATCTAATACCCATCGACTCCACGTGTTTATCAAACAGCTTCGGAGGTATGGCCTTCGTCAGCGGGTCTGCTACATTATCTTCACTCGGTACCTTGCACACGACAATATCCCCTCGCGACACGATCTCTCGAATGATGTAGTACTTGCGTTCCACATGCTTCGACTTCTGATGCGCCCTCGGTTCCTTTGCTTGCGCAATGGCTCCAGTATTATCACAGTATAACGGAATCGCATTCTCGATACTTGGGACAACTCCCAATTCTGTGATAAAGTTCTTTATCCACACAGCCTCTTTTGCAGCTTCAGAAGCTGCAATATATTCCGCCTCAGTGGTGGAATCAGCTGTCGATCCCTGTTTGGAACTCTTCCAACAAACTGCACCTCCGTTAAGGGTAAAGACAAATCCAGATGTAGACTTTCTATCATCGGGATCCGATTGGAAATCGGAGTCTGTATACCCATTAACCTGCAGTTCGTTTCCTCCATATATTATTAACTTATCCTTAGTACCTTTAAGATACTTTAGGATATGTTTAATGGCCATCCAATGGTCATTACCTGGATTGACTGATATCGACTAGTTACGCTAACAGCGAAACTGATATCAGGCCTCGTACATAACATGGCATACATTATGCTACCCAAACACGAAGCATAAGGTTGGTTAGACATTCTAACCTTCTCATCTTCTGTTTGTGGACACATCTTCTTAGAAAGATGAATCCCATGTCTGAACTATGTTTTTTGCTGTCTTACAGTTACCAAAGCTATACCGTTCCAAGATCTTATCTACGTACGTTGATTGGGATAACCCAATCAGCCTCCTTTGTCTATCTCTATAGAGTTTTATCCCTAAAACATAGGAAGCTTCTCCCAGGTCCTTCATGGAGAAATTCTTACAGAGGTATGCTTTGACGCTTTGCAACATACCTAAATCATTCCCAATGATTAGGATGTCATCAACATATAGGACTAAAAATACAACCATGCTCCCACTGGCCTTCTGATACACACAGGATTCTTCCAAATTCTTGAGAAAACCAGACGATCTAATAATCTCATCGAATCGAAGATTCCAACTTCGTGAAGCTTGTTTAAGTCCATAAATGGACTTCTTAAGCTTACATACCATACCCGAGGTTTCGCTGGATGTGAAACCTTCCGGTTGTTCCATATAGATTTCTTCATCAAGAAATCCATTTAGAAAAGCCGTTTTGACATCCATTGCCAAATCTCGTAGTCATGATACGCAGCTATAGAAAGCAAAATCCGGATAGACTTAAGCATTGCTACCGGCGAAAAAGTTTCATCGTAGTCGACGCCAGGTCGCTGCGTGTAACCTTTTACTACCAGTCGGGCTCTTGCACACCTACCTCACCCTTTTCAACCTACCGTCAGGCCCGCGCTTCCTTGTAAACCCATTTACAACCGATAGGAACAATTCCTTCGGGAAGCGGAATCAAGTCCCAAACTTGATTTTCATGCATTGAGTCTATCTCGGATTTCATGGCACTTTTCCATTTCACGGAGTCGATGTCCAACATCGATTCTCTATAGGTGAAAGGATCTGTCTCTTCAACTAAGAGAACATCCAGACTCTTTTCTTGTATCAAATACAAGCGTTCAGGAGGTCTAGATACCCTTTCCGACCTACGGAGTGTGTGTGTTGAAGGTCCTTCATCTACTTGAACTTCAGGTTCCTCCGTTGGTTCGTTGTTTTCAGGTTGGACTTCATCAAGCTCAACCTGTCTATGATCACCACCTTCTGACAAAAATTCTACTTCTAGAAATTTTGCGAAGCGAGCTACGAACACATTTCGATGCTCGGTATCATAGAACAGATATCCCCTCGTGTTCGAGGATATCCAACAAACCTAAACTTTTGCCCTCGAGGCGAAAGCTTACTTTGCTGAGTTACCCTGACATAGGCATGACAACCCCAAACCTTAATATAATTAAGATTCGGTCTCCTACCGAACCATATCTGATACGGTGTCGTAGGAACAGCCTTTGAAGGAATCTTATTCAAAAGATGTGCGGCTGTTAAGAGACAGTAGCCCCATAAATAATAGGGCAAATCTGTGAAACTCAACATCGATCGGACCATATCCAATAAAGTCCGATTTCTCCTTTCAGATACACCATTGTGCTGTGGTGTACCTGGAGGAGTATATTGAGCGAGAATCCCATTCTCCTTCATATAATCCATGAACTCACCACTCATATATTCGCCGCCTCGATCTGATCGAAGGCATTTAATATATTTACCAGTTGTTTTTTCTACTTCATTTCGGAACTCTTTGAACTTTTCAAAGGTTTCCGATTTATGTCGCATCAAATACACATAACCATACCGTGATAAATCATCGGTAAAGGTAACGAAGTACGAATAACCACTGTGAGCAGTTTGACTTAGTGGACCACATACATCAGAATATACGAGTTCCAGTAAGTTGTGGCGCGGTGTCCAACACCAGAAAATGGGGCTTTGGTCATCTTACCCTGAATACAGGATTCACAAGTTGGATATGATTCAATGGTAAGATCTGATATCAAACCATTCCTAACCAATTGGGTAAGGCGTTTAACGCCAATGTGACCAAGTCTCATATGCCAAAGTTCAGTATTATTAATTACAGGTAAACTACGTTTATTAACTCCAGTACTTAATATATCTTTTGAAGTTTGCAATGTATAATGACCATGCTGGTTTGGACAACTAAGGATCTGAATATTATTTTTATCATATAAATACAAAGAACTATTCTTAATATTAATACAAAAGCCTTCTGTATCTAATACAAAAAGTGATATAATATTAGCGACACATCCCGGTACAAAATGACAGTCATTTAACAAAAGTGTCCCATTCGGTAATGAGATCTCGCATACTCCCACTGCAACTGCATCCAAAGAGTCTCCACTCCCGAATCGCAACTGCATCTCTCCAGGCTTCAGTTTCCTACTTTCCTTCAGCACCTGCAACGAATTGCAAATGTGAATGGGACAAGCAGAATCTAAAATCCAGCTGGATGTAACGGCTTCACAAGCCAAAGATAAATCAATAACTGGAAAAATAAAAGTACCTGATGTAGAAGCTCTGTCTCTCCTCACTTGGGCAATGTAATCAGGACAGTTCCTTTTCCAGTGCCCAACTTTGCCGCAGTGGTGGCATTTGTCTTCAGAAGCCCTTTTGGGCTTTGCAATCTTCGCCTGTTGTTGAGGACCAAAAGCCTTCTTCTTCTTCTTGCCTTTCTTGTTCTTTTCCCTTGGACCATCCTTGGGAAGAAGCCGAAAGAGAAGTAGTTCTAGGAGGGCGAGTCGGTACTCCCTTCTTAAGGTCCTCTTTGCCGTGAGAGCAACATCCTATGTAGCTCCTGGTAGGTACAGACAGTCCCGTGCATGTTGAAGTACATCACGAACTGGCGAAATGAAGCTGGCAGTGAACCAAGAATGACACTCCTACCGAGAATGTCATTCAAGATGAGATTATGTTGCCTCAATTGATCGATCAAATCGATCATCTGAAGAACATGTGGGCTGACACTCTGCCCCTCATCCAGACGCGCATGGAACAGTTCCATGGCGACTTTGTGAACAATACTTGTTCCTGGTTCTCAAACGATTGTCTCAATCGCGTCATCATACTATAGGAATCTAACATACCATAGTACTGTTGCTTGAGTTTCGGAGACAGTGAACTAAGGATGTATGATTTAACCTTAAATCATCATCTTTCCAAGTTTCAAAAACTTGGCGTTCCTCCTCCGAAGCATCCTCGCCCACTGCAAGAGGCAACGGACCCTCAAGAACATAACCCAGCTTTCGGAATCGAGGACAATCCTCAAATCCAATTCCTAGTCTGCAAAGTTCTCAGCGCCTTTCAGTTTGTTCGCATCAAGCATACGCGCAAACTGATTTGTGGATTGTGCCGCCATCGCCAATCTATCATATAGATCACGAAAAACGGTTAGCAGAAATAAAGCAGTTTCATATAATATCAAAAGCATAAACTAGATCATGGATTTTTAATCTAATATGCCCCTCCCACTAAATCATGCAATACTGTAATCCCAAAACAGAATACAAATATTTAATGATTAAATTAAATACTAATAGTGAAAAGTGGATCCCGTGAATATATTTCGGCTCACAGCAGAGGCACGGTCTCGCCTACGTATATTCATCAGGTAGACAACTCATTTGTCAATCATTCACTAATGACTCCTAATAGTACCCGTCCTGGCCGTTTCTCGTTGTCGCTGCGAAGGCAGGCCCACAAGGAGACGTACCAAGGTTAAACTCGTCAATGATAAACTCAAGTTACTTACGTAATCCTGACA
Organism: Zanthoxylum bungeanum; assembly: GCA_019454045.1. Taxonomy (NCBI): domain Eukaryota; kingdom Viridiplantae; phylum Streptophyta; class Magnoliopsida; order Sapindales; family Rutaceae; genus Zanthoxylum; species Zanthoxylum bungeanum. The sequence continues at coordinate 126,834 of SKCR01038040.1, forward strand.
GCTAGGGCACGTTCAGAATTCCGCTTTCGCTTGAATTATCTAGTATCTGATATACATCCGGTATAAATAAATCTTTATCGGCTACATCCTCACAGCAGAGGCACGGTCTCGGATGTAGTCACAAAGAAGTATTCATAAACCGTATTGACAAGACGGACCATATAACATGCATCAAATACAAATTACATTAAACCTTATTATTAGGGATTTTCCGCTAAGTGTCATACACCCTAAATCTAACCAGTTTAGATCCTAATAAGCATGCACAAAGTAAGAAAACATGATTAAACATTGATTCAATGAAGGCTAATCATTTTAAGTGGCCTAGAATCAGACTCGCTCTGATACCATTTTGTAGGGGTTTTTAGGGGGTGAGTCCGGTAACGCAGCGGAAGCGGTGAAAATCCGATTTTCAGATTTCAAAACTTTTTCTCGGATTAATTAAATAAACATATTTATTTAATATTCCAATAATCAAATTATGAAATAAATTCAATAAAACAATTTTAAGTGAATTTACCGAAATACCCTTGCTTTGGTTTTTGTCCGTTTTAGTCCGAAATTGATCCAATCAATTTTGAATGATTCTAAATCATTTCTAAGATGAACTTATGATGTTCAAAACATCAAAACACCAAAGCAACCAAAATCCCCAATTTCCCTTCACAAGGCCGAGAGCACCATTTGGTGCCAAAGTTGACCATTTGGTCATTTCATGCTTCAAAACACATCCAAATGAAATCCAATCAACATGAAACTTTGCATGCATCATATACACACCCAAATACTCAACATATATGAAACCCCCAAATTTGGAATTAGTTAAACCCTAATTTTTCAATTTCCCTCAAATTGGACAAATTAGACCAATACATTAAATCAATTACTTCAATCATCATTCTTCCATCCAATCCAAGTCTCAACACAATGAAACAACTCAAGATCAAATCTAGGTCATTTAAGAGTGGGTCAATAACTCTAGATTAGCAACATGGTTTCAAAAACTTAAAAGAATCCTTACAACTACAATAGTCACAAGTTTCCTTCACCATACATGCTCAACACTTCTATCAAACTTCCACCAACAAAAACACAAGAAATAAAGAAAGAAATAATCTAAGAACATCACATGTTGAAGCCTTGAACCTAAGGAACATATTCCTCTCTAATAGTAAGTTGGAAAAAACTTACTAAATTCCAAGCTATTTGATTTTGTCTTTCTTTTCTCAAGCTTCCTTTGCCTTTCTTCAATGGAGTTTATTTGATAAAGTGTATTAGGTTAAGTGTATCATGAAATGAAAACAATTTATACTTGTTTCATTTGGCCTTTGGCCGAAATGGCTAAGACAAAAACAAGAAATTAATTTCAATTTCATTTCAAAATCATTTGGTCAACTTGCACAAATATCTTATAAACAACTTTATTAGATATTTATTTTGGTCAACAAAGCAACTAATCATTTACTTTAAATATCCTAACATAAGATATTTATATTTTAATTAATTTAATCATTTAACAATTAAATAATTAATTAATTAATCAAATACAAATATATTAAATATATGTATAATATTTACATTAAATATTAAAAACATATATTCATTTAGGAAATAAGTCAAATAACTCATTTTGACTATTAATTAATGTGTATTTAAATTAATCAAGTATTAAATGTAAATACACAATAATTAAGGAAATGACTATCTAGTCTCTTTAGCATGTATCTTGCGTTTAACCATTAAACGACTTTATAAATAATCAATATTATTTATTATGTTGCTCTAGTGCTCAACGAGTATGTTTCATTATTGAGACTCTCTAGGTTCACGTATATCCGTCACGAAATCAAATTTCGTGTCCATAATCTATCCACCCGTAGATTATGACGATCACGGATAATCTCGCTGAACCATACAGGTCGAGGTCATGGCAAATGTATAATTCCTCCGTCACAGGTATCCGGATAAATCCCAGAGATATAGATGTAAACGTCAAATCTCTATCGGGATTATCCAGTCGACTATTCTATTAGCAATCTCAAAAGAATGTTTAGAACTAGCTCTAAACTTTACCACGGGCCCATGGTTTTATCTGATTGCTAATCATATGGACTACCTATGCTCTGGTACACAGAACTGACGGATCCTATCTTGATACACATAGGACACCCTGAGGATCTATCTACACCCAACAAACAGGCGGAGGTCTGATCTTAATAGATCGGTGACGTGACTGCCGTCTAAGTGTAGAAGATGTCTCATGCGCCCACAATGGCATCTCAAGTCTAAGAATCACAAGTGCTACTCAACCCAAGAAGATTCTTATTGACGCTGGTGTACCATCCATTAAGAATCTTCGGTGAGTCGTTCAGTGTTTATCCGCTATAAACACCTACACGTCTATACTAGTCTCCAAGACTTATGGTTCATTGAGAACCATTGGAATCATATATTCCAGTATACGACATGTACCGGTCTCAACGGGTTTACTATACTGACCAAGTAGTGTAAACCTTGACCAGGAACTGTCTGAGAATGACAACGTCATGATACTACACAATGTCCGTTGCGACGCTTTTGCAACTGTATCATGACTAATCATTCTAGGGTCATTACGTCTTTACCATATAGAAAGATAGATTATATTATAGAAACTGCATATATTATTCATAATAATAATGTTTTACAGAAGTATTTAACAGAAATACAACCGGGAATTGGCGCTCTGAGCACCAACCCCAACACCGACCAATCTGGCGATATCCTTGATTAGTCAGGTTAAAACCAGATTAAAATTAAATTACCAACCGACCAATATAGCGGTATCATTGATTAGTCAGGTTTTAAATAGTGAATATATTATTTTTAAGGGAGATTAATCTAAATAGCAATAGTAAAAGAATTACCTTTCACCCTAGCTGGGGAAGTAACCTCCTCATGATGAATAGTAAAAACTGTAAAAAGTAAGAAAATAAATTACTATTATTACAAAACGTAATTAAAATTATTACAAAACTAAAAAAATAAAAATTAAAACAAAAAAAACTTAGAGAGAGAAGAACTCCCTATTTACATCAAAGAAATGGGAGAGAGAGAGAATGGTACAAAAAAATTCTGAAATCTCGAACTCAATTTATAGGCGCGGGTTAAGCTTCCAGCGTCGCGACGCCAAGGGCTTTGGCGTCGCTACGCCAGAACAGGAATCGTGGCATGCTCTCGGCTTGACACGTTGCGAGGCGGCTAAGAGGATAAGACGACACGTGGCGTGGCGGCTAATAGCTCAATTATTATGCTGACGTGGCGATGACGTGGCGCTGACGTGGCAAGGCGGCTGAAATCAATTGTCGGCACCGTAGGATTGCGACACGTGTCACGGCGTGATTGGCTGATGTTGACGTGGCATGTTGACTCGGTTGACCATCTGATGTAGACGATGACGTGGCACGATGCGTGGCATAGTTGACTCGTTGACCGATGACGTGGTGATGACATAGATGACACGTGGCACACGTGGCAATTGAGTGGTCGGCACGTAGGATGATGACACGTGGCACGGTGCATGTTAGCAGCTCGGCTTTGATGGTGACACGTGTCAAGGCGCATTTTAGCAAAGTCAAACTTCTCAAATTCTGACCCGTTGACCCGGCGCACATTAGCAGATCTGGTGCAAGTTAGGCGTCGCGACGCTGATGACTTGGGCGTCGCGACGCTGACAATTTACCGAAATGACTCTTTTTGCTAATTTTTCCTGTTTTGCTCCAAATCACCTCCAGAATGTCATGAAACTTTATTTATCTACAAAATAATACAAAACACATCAAAATATTCACATAACTCAAGAAACTATACAATATATTAGGTTAAATGAGTGAGAAATAATGATAGATTTACCACTCATCACACCCCTAAACCTAACATTTTGCTAGTCCTCGAGCAAAACATAAAATAACATAAATAAATTAACTAAGCCACTTTCGTAGGGATCACGGTTGTATATAGCATATGCAACAAGCCTTTAAACCCCTAGATGTCCCTAGTGGACGAGTTGTAGTCTCGTGAGGGTTTACAGCAATGATACCCACAACTTTTACAAAAGTAAAAAGTATTAAAACTAATGCACATAAAAGCAAAAAGACAAGCGAAAAGAGAATAAAGAAGTTAGTGACTAATCAGGTGAAACTTCTACTCCAAGTTACTAGTTGTTTTGTTTCATTCTAAATTATCAAATAAGTAAATTCTCCGATCATTTTTACCATTCTTCATAAACACAGCCAACATGATATTAAACAACTTATTTTTGCCCACAGCAGTCATAAATGCAGTTGATAAGAGAGTAATATTTTTGTCCTAAAGTTCTATCAGATTTCACACCTTTTTGTAGCAATGGAATAATTTTTTTCTCATTTTTCTGATTTTTTTTCTTTTTGATATTTTTTTTAGTTATATACAATATCTTCCATCTATGTAACGAGTGTTAGGTCGGTGGCTCCCAAACCAGTTGGCTTTAGGGCACCAGGTGTTAAGACACCCCTACAGACTTAATTACTCAGACTTCAGATATATATATTTTTGCAGCATCTTTGATCCATGTAACGAGCTTTGGGCTAGTGACTCCCAAACCAGTTGGCTTTAGGGCACAAATTAACTATGTGACAAAGGAAATTGCTCTTTTATCATTTGTAATTAGATTACCAAGATATATAAATGATAAAAGGTCCTTATGATTAGTTCCGGATTGAGATGATATGAGACAATATCAATCCACGAAGGTTTAATCATTAAATATCCCTAGTCGGAGTATTATCGAGATTGGACATCGATAATACATAAAAGATTAGTATTACACTTGTGCGCGTTGTGGGAGCATAACGTTATAGTTCTCATATATTTGGGTATAGGATATTCATGCAAGTGTAATATGAGGTTGTGTTTACCGATGGTATGGAAACAGCTTTGCTCTGGATAGACCCCTCGGAATTCCATTGGTAGTATGACTATGTGTCTATGGAAGTCTGAATCAGGGTAGGTGTATTTGGTCTTAACCTGAGACTTGCACCGCAAATACTTACGACAATCAATATACTTTGGTTTTGGTCGTCCAAGGCTTTAACAGGTTCTGTGTACGCCTCTTCTGGGTATATTGAGAATCGTAGTGTATTGGGTGTGATGTCAAGAAGGAAGTATCACTCCAGTCATAGTGGAGATGATGATCACGTAGGATACAGAACTGGTGCTCTTATGTACTGCAGTCATCGGGATAATATGACTAGGTCATGATTATCCGATTATAGAGACTAGTTATCAGAGATCCGATATGTGCTTCGTACAGGGCAGACACAATTCCAGCACCAGGCCTAGCACGTGACATCCGATGCTGGATCGCAATACGCAATACTACGTTTACTACGCCTGGTAAAGATTACATATTCCTTTAAGAATATTTCTGGAGAATTTGGTAGTCACGGTTCTTTGCTAGAAGCCAACCATGTCTTGTAAATCGGTAAAAACGTAGTACTAGGTACGTACGTGTTCGTGTAGTCCGACGACCGAATTTACTGCCAACATATCCGGGGATCTCATGGGTCACTTCCCGTAGATTCACCGATGACGTATGACTCGCACTTTATTAATCTGGGATTAATTAGTAGAGAGAGAAAATTAATCTGAGATTAATTACGGAGATATTTTATCTGGATAAAATATTATTTAAAAGAGAGAGAACGATTAATTTGGAATTAATCAATAAAATAATATATTCATATATTATACGTAATTGGATTTCGACGCGGAATTAAAATTAGATTTAAATTCGGGCGAACTAGTTAATGTAGAATTAATTCGCTAGCGACGTGAATAGTAATTTTGCTAGGCATAATTATTTAATTAAATTTGATTTAATTACGTCGCAACGGAAAATTCGTTAATTAAGAATTAGCGAACTCGAGCCCGGGAGTCTTTGCGGGCCCACTCGCATTTCAAATTCAAGTGCGGCCTACATGTCACATTAAGCGTCACATCATTAGTCATTCAATTGATAGATGTCTTGTCACTTTGAGTGATGTGATGTCTAGTCACTTTGAGTGATTGATGGTGGTGGTTGGAAGGCTTAATTGCCTTGTACCTTTTTGGATTTGGAATTCAAATTTTTGGTATATCATTTATTTGATTTTAGAAATCAAACAACCAACACACTTGACTTTCCTCTCTCTCTCTCTCCCTCATTCCACCATTCGGCCTTGGGCCATTTCTTCTCTCTTTTATTTTCTTCAATGCCGTGAGCAAGGAGAAGCCATGGAAGAATTTGTGGCAAATTTTCCAAGGTGCTAGCACACATTAGGAGTCATCCAAATGTGATAGGGAAACCCACCCATGGGCATGGAATGCACACCAAGCTTGGAGCTTGAAGAACACAAATAGAGAACAAAATGGAGGCCAAAACCGTGAGCTTCATGGAGGAAAAGCTTGAAGATTTTTATTGTTCCTCGCATCGCAAAAGCCGATCTTTGTAAGTATGATTCCGCCATACTTCTTTGTTGTATTCACACATGATTTCTATGCTTGAATGATCTTGGGACTAACCTAGAAACCTAACAATGGTATCAGAGCCATTTTGAGCATGAAATATATTTAGGGTAAAATTTGGGTAAATTGGATTTGAGCATGTTTTGACTAAATTACTTGTTTGAGCATGCTTGTATATGGATGACTTGAGTTGTTTGTGATCAATTTTGTGAAAAATGGTTTGGATCAATTTTTCCCCAAAATTAGGCTTGGCCGAAACTTGGAGGTGCCCTAATGTCATGGAATTTTTTATTTTTGATCATTGGATGAGTTGAAAATACTTGGGATAAATTGATTTGAGATTTAATTGGATTGAAATCGAAATCAATTTTGAAAACCCTAAATGTCGTGACTTGTAGCATGTAAAATGATTGATTTTTGATTCAATTGTGTTGGACATAAGTTGATGATGATTAGCATAATTAATTGAGTGAATTAGTATTTTGGAAATGTTAATTTGGTTAATTAATTATGGCTATACACTTTGATTAATTTAATTATGAAATTTGGAATTTTGTAATTTAATTAATTGGGCTTATTTTGGAATTGGGCTTGAAAAGTTGTATTTGGTCTTAATGGGCTTGGTTGGGCCAAGTTTGGTTTAGGCTAATTGGTTGGATCCAATTGGGCCCAAAACCATATCCATAAAGTCCAAATATGACTTAATGGACCTTTAATTTTAATTGGGCCTAATGGGCCTAAATTGGTTTCTTGGCAAATAAGGGTGATTCCTTAAATGGGCTTTGGTATTTGGGTTTGACCCATATTGACCTAAAGTACATGCCTTAAGAAATTAATTAAAAGCTCATTGGACTTTAATTAAATTGACATTGGATGTTATTGGGCTTGGAGACCCGTAACGATTAGATTTAGAATCTAAGTCGTAAAGGTACATTAAAAAGTGTAATTATTTAATTTAGAATTAAATAAGAATTAATATTAAATACAAATTAAATGGATTTAATATTGTAGTTTAATATAATTCGTGAATTCGTACTTTGAGTACTTATTCTTAAAATGAGTTTGACTAGCGCAAAATCAAATCGTTGTTTGAACATTGGATGGTCATTAATTTCAGATTAATTAATTGGATTAGATTGATTGATCACATGCTTTGTGTGAATACATGGATGCGATGTATGAATAATGTATCAGATGGATATTAGATGGTGAGGGCAATTTTGGAATTGTTGTAATAAATTTAGAATTTATTAATTGGACCTGCGTGTCCAGCCTATTACCTCTTGACTCTTTGTATTTCTCTTCTCACCTATTCCCCTCATGTAAATGAGGTTTCGTTGAAGTGTTATGTAATCGGGTAGAAGTAAATATTTGTGCTAGCGGGAGAGAGGAAATGGAGAGATTTGTTCTAGGAACAATGTGTTAAGTATCCATCCACATATCATTATTATTTTATTTATACGCGCCTTATTATGTTTTTAGAATGCATGTTTAAGGGTGTATGATGATGAGACCTAACAACGATAATAAATTGGTTGCCAATTACGTGAAAAACCCTCAACATATATTAAGCGTTTTTCCTAACATTGAGTGATTCTTACTCAAGATCCAAGATTGGCACTGGTTTGTTGGCCAAAGTCAAGACCTTTGTCCATCGCGGATGTGTTTGAATCATGAAGGCTTTGTTCCATATCGGTGTCTTGTCCAAGTTGTGATTTGTTGGCCAAAGTCAATATCACTTCTTGTCCATCGACATCGATTACGAATCTTCCAAAGTCAATGGGTTCCGCTTAACTGGAATCATTAAGTTTGTTGTGCCAAAGCCAAGGCTTATTTGATTCAAAGGAAAAAAGTTAGGGAATATATTAGATATATTGGCATATATAAGATATATGTTTCGGACTTGGATGTCCACCTACTGGATCTAGGAATTGGATGGGATCCAATTGATCTTAGAGATCTACCTAGTTAATTATCATACAATTTATTGGCCAAAGTCAAGATTGTGTGTTATTTAACGGGATCCTAGCCCACTAGGAAACAAGGTTTCCCAAGTTCTCCACAGAGGGTTAGAGGCTCGCCGAAAAATAGTGGGAGGCAAATATTAAATTTGCAATATTCGTTTAGTTACTTGCCAATACGCGCTCATTTCAATTTTTTCGTCAATAAATTAATATATTACTTGGCCTAATATTTAATGTTTTTTTAATTAAACAGTTGGACTGTATTCAAACTACTTCAATTATAGTTGATTATATAATTGGATTATAGTAATCAATATATTTGAATTAAACTAATTAAATTATAGTTGATTATATAGTTAGACTATAGTAATCATTATAATAAATAATACTTAAAATCGTTGATTTGATAGTTAGACTATTGGAATCAAGATAACTGAAATATTAGTGTTTAAAACATAATCCTGGGTGAAAATGTCATTAACGACTTTATTTTTCAAATTGGGAATAAAATCTCAGGATAGTCCTGGAGACCGAGAAGTTACTTTATTTGATAGAGTGACGTCTCGAGCCTAAGCCCAGAGTTGAGCAAATAGTAGAACATGATATTTGGAATATTCATGTGATGATAACTTTAGTGCTTAATCTGTTATGCTTGCCGCAAAGACTCCTTAATTTCTTAATCAGAACTAAGGATTAGATCCTTATAGTATGATATTGAAATTGAAGGATCTTCATAGATCTATCCTTAGATCTTAGAAGTTCAAATTGCAATAGAAAACTCTTGGAGAGTTAATGGTATACTCAATGAGACAAAGCCAGAGTTTGCAATTGGCAAGAAGCGCAAGTCGCATCTTACTTCGACATCCCAGAAGGCCAAGGCTTGGCCAAAGGCTTCTGGGGTGTGGAAAATGGGCAAGGGCAAAGTCATTATAATCTTCTGGGAAAACAAATGACACATCCCAAGATGTTTGCCTAAACTGTGGCAAACGGGGTTACTGGAAGTGTGACTGCCGTATGGACAAGGCAGACATGAAGGAATTGAAGACGGGCAAGGCTCTGACTTCAAATATGTTTGTCATAAACATGTTCCCTTCTAGTATTAAAATTGGATTTTAGATACTGAGTGTGGTACATAAATATGTATTGATGTGCAGAATCTGCTGACAAGCAGGCTACTGACTTCAGATGAGATTGATCTGCGAATCGGAAATGGGACGAGAGTCGCTGTTTTGACCGTAGAGACCTAAGTTTGGGAACTACCTTTCGGGTGTGTACTTAAATTAGGAAACTGTTAAAATATAACTAGTTTGACTAGAAACATTATCTTTATATCAGAGTATAATCCGTTGCGGATATACCTTTATATTCTAGAACACTAAAGTGTTTCATTTTATAAAGATGAAATTGAGATAAACACATTAGATGTGAATAAAAATATTTATATTTTGAATATAAATAAATCTCATACATATAATAGGACAAACAAATAGCTCAAACTGAATTTATCAGTTGAGACTTGTATGTGGCATTGTTGTCTGGGACATATTAAACAAGACTCGTATATCCACACTTTCGAAGAGTGGGTGCTATGACAGATTTCATTCTATTCAAATAATGTCTACGAATCTAGATTATGAGGCAAAATGCCTATTGTTGGACAATTATGACCCATAGCGTCACTATTTGTACAGATCATGGTGTTGTTGTACAAATTAACTATGTGACAAAGGATATTGCACTCTTATCATTTGTGATTAGATCACCAAGATGTATAAATGATAGGAGGTCCTTATGATTTGTTCCTGGATTGAGAATGATATGAGACAGTATCAATCCACGAAGGATAAATCATTAAATATCCAGTTCAGAGTATTATCGAGATTGGACATCGATAAATACGTAAAAGACTAGTATTACACTTGTGCGCGTTGTGAGGGCACAAACGTCATAGTTCTCATATATTTGGGTATAGGATACTCATGCAAGTGTAATAGGAGGTTGTGTTTACCGATGGTACGGGAAACAGCTTCGCTTTGGATAGACCCCCTCGGAATTCCATTGGTAGTATGACTATGTGTCTATGGAAATCCGAAATCAGGGTAGGTGTATTTGGTCGTAACCTGAGACTTGCACCGCTAATACTTGCGATAATCAATATACTTTGGTTGTGGTCGTCCAGGGCTTTAACAGGTTCTGTGTACGCCTCTGCTGGGTATATTGAGAATCGTAGTGTGTCGGGTGTGATGTCGAGACGAAAGTGTCACTCCAGTCATATGGAGTTGATGATCGCGCGTAGGGATACAGAACTGGTTCTCTAAAAAGGTTGCAACCGTCGGGATAATATGACTTGGTCATGATTATCCGATAATAAAGAGACTAGTTGCTCGTAATCCGATATATGCTCCGTACGCGGCAGACATTGTACCAGCCCCAGGCCTTGCATGTGATCATTCGATACTGGATCGAAATACGCAATACTACGTATACTACGCCTGATATAGATCGTTATTCCTGTAAGGATATTTCTGGAGAATTAGGTAGGCATGGTGCTTTGCTAGAAGCCAACATTGTCTTGTAAATCGGTACAAACGTAATACTAGGTACTTACGTGTTCGGATAGTCCGACGGCCGAATTTACTGCCAAATTAATGATGGGTCACTTCCCGAAGATTCACCGATGACGTATGACTCACAATTTTATTAATCTGGGATTAATTAATGATGAGAGAGAAAATTAATCTGGGATTAATTGCGGAGATATTTTATCTGGGATAAATTATCAATAAAATAGAGATAACGATTAATTTGGAATTAATCGATTAATTAATATATTCGATATATTAAACGAAATTGGATTTCGACGCGGAATTAAAATTAGATTTTAATTCGGGCGAACGAGTTAATTTAGAATTAATTCGTTAGCGATGTGAATAGTGATTTCGCTAGGCATAATCATTTAATTACGTCGCAATGGAAAATTTATTAATTTGGAATTAGCAAACCCGAGCCCGGGATTGTTTGCGATCGCATTCGCATTTCAAATTTGAGTGCAGCATGCAAGTCAAATCAAGCGTCAAATCGCTAGTCGCATCTAGCGTCACATCATTCATCAATCAAGTAATAGATGTCTTTCACTTTGAGTGATTGACGCTAGTCACTATTCACTGATTGATGGGAAGTGATGTGTGTAGTTGATGGAAAGCATTTATTGTTTATTTTTTGGTAAAAGTATTAATTGATTTTTTGAAAATCAATTGTGTATTAGATACACAAATCCTTCCCAACCAAAAACTCATCTCTCCTCTCTTTTCTCTCTTCTCAAACACGCCCAAGGGGCTGTGTTCTTCACTGGTTTTCTGTCTAAATGTCGAGAGCCATAGGGAAGCAAAGTGTTTGATTTTTGTGGCAAAAATCAAGAGAGCTAGCACTCCGAGAGACATGAAAAGGTGATAGGGAAGTCCACCAATGAGCTTGGAATCATTTCGTGAAGCTTGGAGCTTGATGAAGGACCAATAATGGCCGAATCTTGGAGAGGGAAAACAGAAACTGCTGTGAGCTGCAGTGAGCAGAAAGGGAAATTTTTGTTGCCTCGCGCGTCGCTCAACCGATCAATGTGAGTATTCCGTAACTTCGTGATGTATTCGCATGTTTATTTTATGCTTTGTATTCGATCCTCGGGGCCGTAGAACTCCAACAATGGTATCAGAGCGATTGAAAAGCATGAAATTTGATTAGGGCTTAAAATTTGGGTAAAATGTATTTGAGCATGATTTGATTAAATTCGATGTTTGAGTATGCTTAATACATGTTTAATTGAAGGTTGATTTGATCAATTTCAAGAAAAATTGTTTGGAACAAATTTCCCCAAATTTTGTGGCTTGGCCGAAAATGATGAGTGCCCTAAAGTCTTGGAATTTTGATTTTTTGATTCATTGGATGAGTTAGAATCATGCTGGGGATATTGATTTAATGTTTAATTGGATTCAATTGGATTGGATTAAAAATTGGACATAATTTCCCCACAAAGCCGCGACTAATATAGCATGATTGGGTTTGATTTTTTGATCAAAATGTGTTGGACACTAATTGATGTAATTGAGCATGATTAATTAGGCTAATTGGTGTTTTGGAAATGTTAATTGGGTAATTAATTGTGTTATACACTTTGTGTAATTAAATTGGGAATTTGGAATTTGGTAATTTAATTATTTGGGCCTATTTTGTTAAATTGGGCTTTTAAAGTTGTTATTGGGCTTATTGGGCTTGGTTGTACTAAGTTGGGTTTAGGCTAAGTTGGTTGGATCCAATTGGGCCCAAAACCGCCTCCATAAATCCCAAATGCGACTAATGGACCTTTAAAGTTTAATTGGGCCTAATGGGCCTAAATTGATTTATAGGCTTATGGGATAATTCCCGGATTGGGCTTTGGTTATTGGGTTTCACCCGAGTTGACCAAAAGTCCACGCCTTGAAGAAATTAATTAAAAGCCCATTGGACTTTAATTAAATTGACGTTGGACATTAATCGGGCTTTGAGACCCGTAACGATTAAATTTGGAATTTAAGTCGTAAAGGTTTATTAATAAAGTGTAATATTTAATTTGGAATTAAATAGCGAATTAGTATTAAATACAAATTCAATTGGATTTAATTTTGTAGTTCAATTTAATTCGAGAATTCGTACTTTGAGTACTTATTCGCAAAATGAGTTTGACTCGAGCAAAATCAAATCGTTGTTTGAACATTGGATGATCACTAATTATCAGATTAATTAATTTGATTAGATTGATTGATAACATTCTTGTGTGAATACATGGTTTCGATGCATGAATAATGTATATCGGATGGATATTAGATGGGTGGGGCAATTTTAGAAATTGTTGTAATAAATTTGGAATTTATTAATTGGACCTGCGTGTCCAGCCTTATTACCTCCTTATTCTTTGTATTCTCTTCTCACCTATTCCCCTGAATGTAAATAAGGTTTCTTTAGAAGTGTAGTGCAACGGGTAGAAGTAATACATGTGCTAGCGGGAGATAGAAAGGGAGAGATTTGATCTAGGATCATTGTGTAAAGTATCCATCTGCATATCATTATTATTTATTCATATGCGCTTTATTATGTGTTTAGAATGCATGTTTAAGGGTGTATGATAATGAGACCTTAACAAAGATAATAAATTGGTTGCCAATTTGCACGCGAAAAACCCTCGCAAAATATTAAGCGTTTTTCCTTCCATTGAGTGATTCTTACTCAAGATCCAAGACTGTCATTGGTTTGTTGGCCAAAGTCAAGACCTTTGTCCATCGATGATGTGTTTGAATTACGAGAGCTTTGTTCCATATCGGTGTCTTGTCCAAGTTGTGGTTTGTTGGCCAAAGTCAATACCACTTCTTGTCCATCGACTTTGATTACGAAGCTTTCCATGGTCAATGGGTCACGCTTAACTGGGATCACTAAGTTTGTTGTGCCAAAGCCAATGCTTAGTTGATTCAGAGGAAAAAGGTTAGGTAATATATTGGATATATTGGCATATATAAGATATATGTTTCAGACTTGGATGTCCCCCCTACTGGATCTAGGAATTGGATTGGATCCAATTGATCTTAGAGATCTACCTAGTTAATTATCATACAATTTGTTGGCCAAAGTCAAGATTGTGTGATATTTAATGGGATCCTAGCCCGCTAAGAAACACGGTTTCCCGAGTACTCGACAGAGGGTTAGAGGCTCGTCGAAAAATAGTGGGAGGCAAGAATTAAATTTGCAATATTCGTTTAATTACTTGCCATACGTGCTCAATCAAATATCATTCGTCAAATAGATTAAATGTTAGTTGGACTAATATTTAATTGTTGTTTTAAAAAACAGTTGGACTGTATTCAATCTATTAAATTTATAGTTGATTAAATAGTTGGACTATTATAATCATTATAATAATAGTACCTAAATCGTTGATTAAATAGTTGGACTATTAGAATCAAGATAAAATTGAAAGATTGACAATTAAAACATAATCCTAGGGAAAATGTATTTAAATGGCTTAATTTCAAATTGGTAATAATTTTCAGGATGGTCCTGGAAAAACTAATAAGTTACTTTATTTAATAAAATAACATATTAGGCCAAAGCCCGGAGTTAAGCAATAGTAGAGCATGGTTTTTGGAAGATTCATGTGATGACAACTTAAGTGCTTAATCCATTAAGCTTGTCGTAGTAGACTCCTTAATTTCTTGACCAGAACTAAGGATTAGATCTTTAAAGTATGATAATGAAATTGAAGGATCTTCATAAATCTATACTTAGATTTTAGAAGTAAATATTGCAATGAGAAACTCTTGGAGAGTTAATGACTATTCTCAAGGAGACAAAGTCAAAATTTGCAATAGGCAAGTAGCGCAAGGCGCACCTTACTTCGATATTCTAGAAACCCGAGGCTTGGCCAAAGGCTTCTGGAATATGGAGAATGGGCAAAGTCATAATCTTCTAGCAAGATAAATGACATATCCCAAAATATCTGCTTAAACTGTGGCACACGGGATCGCGGAAGCGTGACTGCCGTTTGGACAGAGCAGGCATGAAGGAATTGAAGACGAGCAAGACTCTGACTTCAAATATGTTTGTCATAATTATGTTCACAACTAGTATTAAAATTGGATTTTAAATACTAAGTGTGATGTATAAATATGTACTGATGTTTAGAATCTGCTATGAGCAGGATACTGACTTCAAATGAGATTTATCTACGAATTGGAAACGGGACGAAAGTCACTGTTTTAACCGCAGATACCTAATTTTAGGAACGACCCTTCGGGTGTGTACCTAAATTTGGAAACTGTTATAATAGAACTAGTTTGACTAGATACATTATCTCTATATCAATGTATAACCCACTGCGGGTGTACCTTTATATTCTAGAACACTAAAGTGTTTTATTATATAAAGTTGATATTGAGATAGACACATTAGATGTGAATAACATCATTTATATTTTGAATATAAATAAATCTCAAACATATAACATGACAAACAAATAGCTCGAACTGATTTGATCAGATGAAACTTAATTGTGGCATTGTTGTCTGGGACACAATCAAAACAAGAATCGTATATCCACACTTTCGAAGAGTGGGTACTAGGACTAATTTGATTCTATTCAAATAAAGTCTACGAATCTAGTTTATTGGGAAAAGTACCTAAAACACTATTTACTTGGTAAAAGTACAAATGCCACCGATCTGTTAGCCCTAGTTCATAGTGAAGGAAGTGGGCCCATGTCTAGCTAGGCTAGATGTGGATATGAATATTTCGTGACCTATACGGATGTGGCATCACGTTATGGTTATGTCTTTCTTTCGAAACATAAATCGGAAACCTTTCGAGTTTCGACACGAAATAGATAAACAGATCGGCTAAAGTATAAAACAATCACGATTAGACCATGATGAAATACTTAAGCGATAAGTTTCTCACATACTTGAAAGGGTATAGTATTATTTCAATAAGGACTCCTCCCGGAACACGTCAATTTGATGGTGTATCCGAACGGATAAACCAAATTTTGTTGGACATGATAAGGTTAATCATGAGTCGCTCTGAGCTTTTATTTCCTTCAACGGATAAGCTTTTACAGTGCAGAACTTATTTAGAATAAGGTTCCATAAAAATCTGTTTGATCTTCATATTAGATATGAACCGGAAAGAAACCGGATTTCTCATTCCTGATGATTTGGGTATGCTGGGCATATGTTTGGATGATACCAAACTAGAACCCAAGTCGGATAAGTGCCAATTGTAGGTTATCCAAGGGAAACCCTAAGTTTAGTACTTATACAACTCACAAGAGAACAATTTTAATTGTTGCTCGCCATGCGGTTTTCCTAAGAGGAATACCGATATACAGTGGTAAGTGGGAGAATAGTAAAACTTGATGAAAATCGTAGTAATACTATTCCTGACACCTATTCCTTAATGGAACACAAATAGTTCATCAAGGATGAAACTATTACCAATAATCTTCGAATACACAAGAACCGCGTAGGTTGGAGAGAGTCAGAAAACAACCTGGGGTATGGGTTTCTGATCTCACCTCATAAAGATGTCTATCTTATTGAGGAATACCAACTGAATACGTATGAGGAAGTGATACAAGGTATCGACTCCCTATTATGGCAAAGTGCCATGATATCCGAAATTGATTCCATGTATACCAACTATGTTTAGACACTAGTTGATGTACCGTAAGGCATTGTGCCTATTGGTACTATAAGTCTTCAAGGAAGACATACATGAATGGCAATATACCAACGTATAAAGCTAGATTTTTAGCGGAAAGGTATCGTTATCAATATTGTGTTGATTACGATTCAACCTTTTAACTGTTGCGACGGTAAATCCATTTGGATAATACTTGCTAAAGCTGCGTGTTTCATTTGTGAAATATGACAGCTTTACGGGAAAATCGCTTTCATTAAACGGAAACCTTTCGGAGGATGTTTACAATATCCTGTCGGTTTTGTCGTACCAAAACTAGCAAATAAGGTTTGCGGGTTATTTGATCCATGTTTGCATTGAAGAAAACATAGGTTCTTGGAATTATCGTTTTGATGTAATCATAATGGTATATGATTTAATTCAAAACGAAAATGATTCTTGTGTATATAACGAGGTTAGTGGGAGCGCACTGACAATGGCTTGGCTTTCGAGAAAAACTCTCCGAGAAATCGTACATTGAAAAATGTACGTGCCCTGGTGTCTCATACGCTTTGAGCATATGCAGTCACAATCAGGCCAATCCATGTGATAGTCACTGGATTGATATTAAGAACATACTTTAGTTTCTTAGAGAACTAAGGATGTTGTCTTAAACTATGGAGAATGATAACTTGAAGTGATTGGGATCACTGATACAAGTTTCCTAACCGATAATAACGGTACTATAAAGTTTGAATAACGGAACAATGAGCTGGAAATCTTCCAAGCAAGATACTGTTACCGTATAAACAACAAATGAGGGTTATTTCTGCAGCTGAGGCAACAATAGAAGCCATTTGGGTCGATAATAAATCTAATTAGATTAGATATAGTTCTATTAGCAGCTGAGCTAGGCTACAGCGCAGGCTAAAGAATTAATTGTCTCATCAACGATCCAGATACATACTTCGATATTCATCTGATTCGTTCGGATCATACATCGTGGCGATGTAATGATCGTATAAATCGCATCAGATGATAATCATGCAAATCCGCTGACGGAAGCCTTTTCTCAGCAGTTTGAGCCAACCGTACATAGTTCGGGTGTTAGACACTCGAGTGACTGGCTATAGGCCAAGTGGGAGATTGTTGGACAATTATGACCCATAGCGTCACTATTTGTATAGATCATGGTGTTGTTGTACAAATTAACTATGTGACAAAGGAAATTGCACTCTTATCATTTTTTATTAGATCACCAAGATGTATAAATGATAGGAGGTCCTTATGATTTGTTCCTGGATTGAGAATGATATAAGACAGTAACAATCCACGAAGGATAAATCATTAAATATCCCTAGTCAGAGTATTATCGAGATTGGACATTGATAAATACGTAAAAGACCAGTATTACACTTGTGCGCGTTGTGAGGGCATAAACGTCATAGTTCTCATATATTTGGGTATAGGATACTCATGCAAGTGTAATATGAGGTTGTTTTTACCGATGGTACGGGAAATAGCTTCGCTCTGGATAGACCCCCTCGGAATTCCATTGGTAGTATGACTATGTGTCTATGGAAATCCGAAATCAGGGTAGGTGTATTTGGTCTTAACTTGAGACTTGCAATGCTAATACTTGCGACAATCAATATACTTTGGTTGTGGTTGTCCAGGGCTTTAATAGGTTCTGTGTACGCCTCTGCTGGGTATATTGAGAATCGTAGTGTGTTGGGTGTGATGTCGAGACAGAAGTGTCACTCCAGTCATATGGAGTTGATGATCGCGTAGGGATACAGAACTGGTTCTCTAAAAAGGTTGCAACCGTCGGGATAATATAACTTGGTCATGATTATCCGATAATAAAGAGACTAGTTGCTCGTAATCCGATATATGCTTCGTACGGGGCAGACATTGTACCAGCCCCAGGCCTTGCATGTGATCATCCGATACTGGATCGAAATACGCAATACTACGTATATTACGCCTGATATAGATCCTTATTCCTGTAAGGATATTTCTGGAGAATTGGGTAGGCATGGTGCTTTGCTAGAAGCCAACCTTGTCTTGTAAATCGGTACAAAAGTAGTACTAGGTACTTACGTGTTCGGATAGTCCGACGGCCGAATTTACTACCAACATATCCGGGGATCTAATGGGTCGCTTCCCGAAGATTCACCGATGACGTATGACTCGCACTTTTATTAATCTGGGATTAATTAATGATGAGAGAGAAAATTAATCTGGGATAAATTGCGAAGATATTTTATCTTGGATAAATTATCAATCAAAGAGAGATAACGATTAATTTGGAATTAATCGATTAATTAATATATTCGATATATTAAACGAAATTGGATTTCGACACGGAATTAAAATTAGATTTTAATTCGGGCGAACGAGTTAATTTAGAATTAATTCCTTAGCGACATGAATAGTCTAAGCGTAATCATTTAATTACGCCGCAACGGAAAATTCGTTAATTTGGAATTAGTAACCCGAGCCCGGGATTGTTTGCGAGCGCATTCGCATTTCGAATTCGAGTGCAGCACGCAAGTCAAATCAAGCGTCAAATCGCTAGTCGCATCTAGCGTCACATCATTCGCAAGTAATCAATGTCTTTCACTTTGAGTGATTGACGCCAGTCACTATTCACAAATTGATGGGAAATGATGTGTGTAGTTGATGGAAAGCATTTATGGCTTGTTTTTTGGTAAAAGTATTAATTGATTTTTTGAAAATCAATTCTGTATTAGATACACAAATCCTTACCAACCAAAA
Source organism: Zanthoxylum bungeanum (assembly GCA_019454045.1). Classification (NCBI taxonomy): domain Eukaryota; kingdom Viridiplantae; phylum Streptophyta; class Magnoliopsida; order Sapindales; family Rutaceae; genus Zanthoxylum; species Zanthoxylum bungeanum. The sequence goes on from SKCR01038040.1 coordinate 146,294, forward strand.
ACTCATCTCTGCTCTCTTTTCTCTCTTCTCAAACACGCCCAAGGGGCTGTGTTCTTCACTAGTTTTCTGCCTAAATGCTGAGAGCCATAGGGAAGCAAAATGTTTGATTTTTGTGGCAAAAATCAAGAGAGCTAGCACTCCGAGAGACATGCGAAGGTGATAGAGAAGTCCTCCCATGAGCTTGGAATCATTTCGCGAAGCTTGGAGCTTGACGAAGGACCAACAATGGCCGAATCTTGGAGTGGGAAAACAGAAACTGCCGCGAGCTGCATTGAGCAGAAAGGGAAATTTTTTTTGCCTCGTGCGTCGCTCAATTGATCGATGTGAGTATTCCGAAACACCGTGATGTATTCGCATGTTTATTTTATGCTTTCTATTCGATCCTCGGGGCCGTAGAACTCCAACACCTATAACACCTTTTACTTGGTAAAAGTGTAAGTGCCACCGATCTGTTAGCCCTCGTTGATAGTGACGTAAGTGGGCCCATATCTAGCTAGGCTAGAGGTGGATATGAACACTTTGTAACATTTACGGATGTGGCATCACGTTATGGTTATGTGTTTCTTTTGGAAACACGGATCAAAAACTTTTGATGAATTCAAAGAGTTTCGACACGAATTAGACAGACAGATCGGCTAAAGTATTAAAACCATCACGGTTAGACCATGATGGAAAATACTTAAGCAATAAGTTTCTCAAATACTTGAAAGAGTATAGTATTCTTTCAATGAGGACTCCTCTCGGAACACGTCAATTTGACGGTGTGTCCGAAAAGAGAAACCAAATTTTGTTGGACATGATAAGGTTAATCATGAGTCGCTCTGAGCTACCATTTCTTTCAATGGATACGCATTAATCAGTGCAAAACTTATTTTGAATAAGGTTCCATAAAAAGCTGTTTGACAGATTTCATATTAGATATGAACAGGAAAGAAATTGGGTTTTCTCATTCCTGTAGATTTGGGAATGCTGGGCATATGTTTGGATGATACCAAACTAAAACCCAAATCAGATAAGTGCCTAATTGTAGGTTATCATAGGGAAACCTAAGTATAGTACTTATACAACTCACATGAGAACAATTTAATTGTTGCTCACCATGCAGTTTTCCTAAGAGGAATACCGATATACAGTGGTAAGTGGGAGGAAAGTAAAACTCGATGAAAATCGGAGTAATACTATTCCAGGCACCGATTCCTTAATGAAACACAAATAGTTCATCAAGGATGAAACTATACCAATAATCTTCAAATACACAAGAACCACGTAAGTCGGAGAGAGTCAGAAAACAACCTGGGAGGTATGGGTTTCTGATCTCACCTCGTAAAAATGTCAATCTTATTAATGAATACGAACTGACTACGTATGAGGAAGTGATACAAGGTATCGACTCCATATCATGGCAAAGTGCCATGATGTCCGAAATGGATTCCATGTATATCAACTCAGTTTGGACACTAGTTGTTGTACCGGAAGACATTGTGCCTATTGGTACTATATAAGTCTTCAATGAAGACATACATGGAAGGCAACATACCAACGTACTAAGCTAGGCTTTTAGCGAAAAGGTATCGTTATCAACATTGTGTCGATTACAACAGAACCTTTTACTCGTTGCCATGGTCAAATCCATTTGGATAATGCTTGCTAATGCTGCATGTTTCATTTATGAAATATGGCAGCTGAACGTCAAAATCGCTTACCTTAAAAGGAAACCTTTTGGAGGATGTTTACTACATCCTGACGGTTTTGTCGTACTAAAACAAGCAAGCAAGGTTTGCAAGTTAATTCGATCCATGTATGGATTTAAGCAAACATTGGGTTCTTGGAACTATCATTTTGATGTAATCATAATAGCATATGATTTAATTCAAAACGAAAAATGATTCTTGTGTATATATGGAGGTTAGTGGGAGCGCATTGTCAGTGAATGTCCTAAATAATGATGATGTATCATTTCTTGGAAATGATATTCCCATAATACAGTCGGTGAAAGCTTGGCTTTCATGAAAATTCTTCGTAGAATTCTTGGGAGAGACAACTTTTATTCTAGGAATAAAGATCTACTGGGATAGATATAAAAGTTGTTGGCACTCTCCTAGAATTCGTACATTGAAATAAATGTACGCGACCTGGTGTCTCATATGCTTTGAGCATATGGAGTCACAATCAGGCCAATCCAAGTGATAGTCACTGGATTGATGTTAAGAACATCCTTAAGTATCTTACACGATGTAAGGATGCCTTTCTTAAATTATGGAGAATGAGAACTTGAAGTGACTGGGCTCACTGATGCAAGTTTCCAAACCGATGAAAACGACTATAAGTCGTAAAAGGGGTACTACATAGTTTAAATAACGGAACAGTGAGCTGGAAATCTTCCAAGAAAGATATTATTGCCGAATAAACAAAAAAAGTGGAATATTACTACAGCTGAGGCAGCAATAGAAGCCTTTTGGATCGATAATAATCCTAATCAGATTAGGAGTAGTTTTGTTAGCAGCTGATCTAGGCTACAGCACAGGCTAAAGAATTAATGGTCTCATCAACGATCCAGATATATACTTCAAATATTCATCTGATTCATTCGGATCATACATCGTGGCGATGTGATGATCGAATAAATCGCATCAGATGATAACACTGTAAATCCGCTGACGAAAGCATTTTCTCAGCAGAAGTTTGAGCGAACCGTACATAGTTCGGGTGTAGGACACTTGAGTGATTGGCTATAGGCCAAGTGGGAGATTGTTGGACAATTATGACCTATAGCATCACTATTTGTACAGATCATGGTGTTGTTGTACAAATTAACTATGTGACAAAGGAAATTGCTCTTTTATCATTTGTAATTAGATTACCAAGATATATAAATGATAAAAGGTCCTTATGATTAGTTCCGGATTGAGATGATATGAGACAGTATCAATCCATGAAGGTTTAATCATTAAATATCCCTAGTCGGAGTATTATCGAGATTGGACATCGATAATACGTAAAACACTAGTATTACACTTGTGCGCGTTGTGGGAGCATAACGGCATAGTTTTCATATATTTGGGTATAGGATACTCATGCAAGTGTAATAGGAGGTTGTGTTTACCGATGGTACGGAAACAGCTTTGCTCTGGATAGACCCCTCGGAATTCCATTGGTAGTATGACTATGTGTGTATGGAATTCCGAACCAGGGTAGGTGTATTTGGTCTTAACCTTAGACTTGCACCGCTAATACTTGCGACAATCAATATACTTTGGTTTTGGTCATCCAGGACTTTAATAGGTTCTGTGTACGCCTCTTCTGGGTATATTGAGAATCATAGTGTATTGGGTGTGATGTCAAAACGGAAGTATCACTCCAGTCATAGTGGAGATGATGATCACGTAAGATACGGAACTAGTGCTCTTATGTACTGCAGTCATCAGGATAATATGACTAGGTCATGATTATCCGATTATAGAGACTAGTTACTGTTGGAGTTCTACGGTCCCGAGGATCGAATAACAAGCATAAAAACAACGTATGAATACATCGAGGAAGTTGAGGAATACTCATATCGATCGGTTGAGCGACGCGGTGGACAACAAAAATTTATTTTCTGCCCTCTGTCATGCTCGGCAGTCCTCTGCTTTTGGGGTCTCCATTTTCGGCTTTGGTCCTCCATGAAAGCGCCAAGCTTTGTGATGAAATCCCAAGCTCATGGGTGGGTTTCCCTATCACCTTCGCATGTCTCTTTGAGTGCTAGCTCATGATTTTTTTGCCACAAAATTCATCACACTTTGCTTCCCTTGCTCACGATTTTTCCCAGAAAAAACAAAACAAAAACAGTCCAAATGGGCGTGAAGAAGAGAGAAGTGAGGAAGAGAGAATTGTGGTTGGTTGGAGGAGAAGTGTATCTAATACACATTTAATTAATTTTCTAAAATCAATTAAATGATTTACCAATATTCTTTCCAAAAGTCAAATGACAATTTATTGCTTCCAACAACCCACATTAACTATTCACATCACTCAATCAATCAATGTGACAAGTTGTCACATCACTCAAAGTGACTAATGATTTGACGCTTGATGTGACTAGCGATTTGACGCTTGATTTGACTTGCGTGCCACACTCGAATTTGAAATGCGAATGCGCTCGCAAACAATCCCGGGCTCGGGTTCTCTAATTCCAAATTAACGAATTTTCTGTTGCGACGTAATTAAATGATTATGCCTAGCAAAATCACTATTCACGTCGCTAACGAATTAATTCTAAATTAATTCGTTCGCCCGAATTAAAATCTAATTTCAATTCCGCGTCGAAATCCAATTTCGTATAATATATCGAATATATTATTTATCGATTAATTCCAAATTAATAGTTATCTCTCTTTAATGATATTTTATCCGAGATAAAATATCTCCGCAATTAATCCCAGATTAATTTTCTCTCTTATCATTAATTAATCCCAAATTAATAAAGTGTGAGTCATACGTCATCGGTGTATCTTCGGGAAGCGACCCATGAGATCCCCGGATATATTGGCAGTAAATTCGGTCGTCGGACTATCCGAACACGTAAGTACCTTGTACTACGTTTTTACCGATTTACAAGACAAGGTTGGCTTCTAGCAAAGCGACATGCCTACCCAATTCTCCAGAAACATGCTTACAGGAATAAGCATCTATATCAGGCGTAGTATACGTAGTATTGCGTATTTCGATCCAGTATCGGATGATCACATGCAAGGAATGGGGCTGGTACAGTGTCTGCCCCGTACGAAGCATATATCGGATTACTAGCAACTAGTCTATTTATTATCGGATAATCATGACCAAGTCATATTATCCCGATGGTTGCAACCCTTTAGAGAACCAGTTATGTATCCCTGCGCGATCATCATCTCCATATGACTGGAGTGATACTTCCATCTTGACATCACACCCAACACACTACGATTCTCAATATACCCAGCAGAGGCGTACACATAACCTGTTAAAGCCATGGACGACCACAACCAAAGTATATTGATTGTCGCAAGTATTAGCGGTGCAAGTCTCAGGTTAAGACCAAATACACCTACCCTGATTTCAGACTTTCATAGACACATAGTTATACTACCAATGGAATTCCGAGGGGGTCTATCCAGAGCGAAGCTGTTTCCCGTACCATCGGTAAACACAACCTCCTATTACACTTGCATGAGTATTCTATACCCAAATATATGAGAACTATGATGTCGTGCCCTCACAACGCGCACAAGTGTAATACTAGTCTTTTACGCATTATCGATGTCCAATCTTGATAATACTCTGACTAGGGATATTTAATGATTTATCCTTCGTGGATTGATACTGTCTCATATCTTCTCAATCAAGGAACAAATCACAGGGACCTCCTATCATTTATACATCATGGTGATCTAATCACAAATGATAAGAGAGCAATCTCCTTTGTCACATAATTAATTTGTACAACAACACCATGATCTGTACAAATAGTGACGCTGTGGGTCATTATTGTCCAACAATCTCCCACTTGGCCTATAGCCAGTCACTCGAGTGTTTGACACCCGAACTATGTATGGTTGGCTCAAACTGCTGAGAAAGGTTTTTCGTCAGCGGATTTGCATGATTATCGTCTGATGCGATTTATACGATCATCACATCGCCACGATGTATGATCCGAACGAATCAGATGAATATTGAAGTATGTATCTGGATCGTTGATGAGACCATTAATTCTTTAGCCTGTGCTGACGCCTAGCTCAGCTGCTAACAGAACTATATCTAATCTAATTAGATTTATTATCGACCCAAATGGCTTCTATTGCTGCCTCAGCTGCAGCAATAACCCGCATTTGTTGTTTATTCGGTAACAGTATTTTGCTTGGAAGATTTCAAACTGTATAGTACCGTTTGCGACTTTTAGTCATTTTATCGGTCTGGAAACTTGCAGTAGTGAACCCAGTCACTTCAAGTTCTCCTTCTCCATAGTTTAAGACATCATCCTTAGTTCTCTAAGAAACTAAAGGATGTTCTTAATTTCAATCCAGTGACTATCACTTGGATTGGCCTGTTTGTGATTGCGTATGTGACACCAGGGCGCATACATTTTTCAATGTATGATTTCTCGGAGAGTTTTCATGAAAGCCAAGCTTTCACCAATTGTATTATGGGAATATCATTTCCAAGAAATGATTTATTATCATTATTTATCGGACAACCACTGTCAGTGCGCTCCCACTAACCTCCTTATATACACAAGAATCATTTTCGTTTTTGAATTAAATCATAAACCATTATGATTACATCAAAACGACAATTCCAAGAACCTAATGATTGCTTCAATCTAAACATGGATCGAATAACCTGCAAAGCTTGTTTGCTAGTTTTTGTACGACAAAACCGTCAGGATTTTGTAAACATCCTCCAAAAGGTTTCCTTTTCAGGAAAGCAATTTTCCTGTTCAGCTGTCATATTTCATAAATGAAATGTGCAGCATTAGCAAGCATTATCCAAATGGATTCATCGTGGCAACAGTTAAAAGGTTACGTCTTAATCAACACAACGTTGATAACTATACCTTTCCGCTAAAAGCCTAGCTTTATGCGTTAGTATGTTGCCATCCATGTATGTCTTCCTTGAAGACTTATATAGTACCAATAGGCACAATGTCTTGCGGTACATCAACTAGTATCCAAAGTGGTTGATATACATGGAATCCATTTCGGATGTCATGGCACTTTGCCATAATTAGGGAGTCGATACCTTGTATCACTTCCTCATACGTAGTCAGTTGGTATACCTCAATAAGATTAACATCTTTATGAGGTGAGATCAGAAACTCATACCCCAGGTTGTCTTCTGACTCTCTCCGAATTATGTGGTTCTTGTGTATTCGAAGATTATTGGTATAGTTTCATCCTTGATGAACTATTTTTGTTCCATTAAGGAATTGGTGCCTGGAACAATATTACTCTGATTTTCATCGAGTTTTACTTTCCTCCTACTTACCACTGCATTTCGGTATTCCTCTTAGTAAAACCGCATGGCGAGCAATAATTACATTGTTCTCTTGTGATTTGTATAAGTACTATACTATGGTTTCCCTAGGATAACCTACAATTAGACACTTATCCAATTTGGGTTCTAGTTTGGTATCATCCAAACATATGCCTAGCATCCCCAAATATTCAGGAATGAGAAACCCGGTTTCTTTCCTGTTCATATCTAATATGAAATCTGTCAAACAGATTTTTATGGAACTTTATTCTAAATAAGTTCTTGCACTGTCAAAGCTTATCCGTTGAAGGAAATGGTAGCTCAGAGCGACTCATGATTAACCTTATCATGTCCAACAAAACTCGGTTTATCCGTTTGGACACACCGTCAAAATGACGTGTTCCGGGAGGAGTCTTTATTGAAAGAATACTATACTCTTTCAAGTATATTAGAAACTTAATGCTTAAGTATTTTCCATTACGGTCTAACCGTGACGGTATAATACTTTAGCCGATCTGTTTGTCTATTTTGTGTCGAAAACTTTAAAAGTTTCAGATTTATGTTTCAAAAGAAACACATAACCATAATGAGATGCCACATCCGTAAAGGTCACGAAATATTCATATTCACCTCTAGCCTAGATAGACGTGGGCCCACTTGCTTCACTATGAACTAGGGCTAACAGATTGGTGGCATTTGTACTTTTACCAAGTAAATGTGTTTTAGGCACTTCACCTAATAAAATAGATTCATAGACTTTATTTGAATGGAATCAAATTAGTCCTAGTACCCACTCTTCGAAAGTGTGGATATACGATTCTTGTTTAATTGTGTCCCAGACAACAATGCCACTTATAAGTCTCTTCTGATCAAATCAGTTTGAGCTATTTGTTTGTCATGTTATACTTTTGAGGTTTATTTATATTCAAAATATAAATGCTGTTATTTCACATCAAATGTGTTTATCTCAATATCATCTTTATAAAATAAAACACTTTAGTGTTCTAGAATATAAAGGTTCACCAGCAGCGGGTTAAACACTGATATAGAGATAATGTTTCTAGTCAAACTAGTTACATTATAACAGTTTCCAAATTTAGGTACACACCCGAAGGTAGTTCCTAAATTTAGGTATCTACGGTTAAAACAGCGACTTTCGTCCTGTTTCCAATTCGCAGATTAATCTCAATCTAAAGTCAGTATTCTGCTCAAAGCAGATTCTGAACATCAATGCATATTTATGTAACACACTAAGTATTTAAAATCCAATTTCAATACTAGTTATGAACATAATTATGACAAACATATTTGAAGTTAGAGCCTAGCTCATCTTCAATTCCTTCATGTCTGCTTTGTCCAAACGGCAGTCACGCTTCCGCGATCCCGTTTGCCGTAATTTAGGCAGACATTTTGGGATATGTCATTTGTCTTTCTAAAAGATTATAATGATCTTGCCTTTGCCCTTTTCCACACTCCAGAAGCCTTTGGCCTAGCCTCGGCTTTCTAGAATATCGAAGTAAGGTGCGCCTTGCGCTACTTGCCTAATTGCAAATTTTGCTTTGTCTCCTTGAGAATAGCCATTAACTCTCCAAGAGTTTAGTATTGCAATTTAGTACTTCTAAGATCTAAGAATAGATCTATGAAGATCCTTCAATTTCATTATTATACTTTAAGGATCCAATCCTTAGTTCTGATTAAGAAATTAATGAGTCTTTTTGGCAAGCTTAATGGATTAAGCAGTAAAGTTATCATCACATAAATCTTCCAAAGATTATGCTCTATTATTGCTTAACTTCGGGCTTAGGCCTAATATGTTATTTTATCAAATAAAGTAACTTATTAGTTTCCAGGACCATCCTGAAATGATTCCCAATTTGAAAATTAAACCATTTAAATACATTTTCCCTAGGATTATGTTTTAAATGCTAATCTTTCAATTTAATCTTGATTTTAATAGTCCAACTATTTAATCAATGATTTTGGTACTATTAATTATAATGATTACTATAGTCCAACTATTTAATCAACTATAATTAATTAAATCAAATGTATTGATTATTATAATCAATTATATAATCAAGTATAAATGAATAGTTTGAATACAGTCCAACTATTAATTAAAACAACGTTTTAAATATTAGTCCAGCTAACATTTAATTTATTTGACGAATGATATTTGATTGAGCGCGTATGGCAAGTAATTAAACGAATATTGCAAATTTAATTCCTGCCTCCCACTATTTTTCGGCGAGCCTCTAACCCTCTGTCGAGTACTCGGGAAATCGTGTTTCCTAGTGGGTTAGGATCCCATTAAATGTCACACAATCTTGACTTTGGCCAACAAATTGTATGATAATTAACTAGGTAGATCTCTAAGATCAATTGGATCCAATCCAATTCCTAGATCCAGTAGGGGGACATCCAAGTCTGAAACATATATCTTATATATGCCAATATATCCAATATATTACCTAACATTTTTCCTCTGAATCAACTAAGCCTTGGCTTTGGCACAACAAACGTAGTGATCCCAGTTAAGCGGAACCCATTGACCATGGAAAGCTTCGTAATCAATGTCGATGGACAAGAAGTGGTATTGACTTTGGCCAACAAACCACAACTTGGACAAGACACTGATATGGAACAAAGCTCTCGTGATTCAAACACATCCTCGACGGACAAAGGCCTTGACTTTGGCCAACAAGCCAATGCCAGTCTTGGATCTTGAGTAAGAATCACTCAATGGAAGGAAAAACGCTTAATATTTTGTGAGGGTTTTTCGCGTGCAAATTGGCAACCAATTTATTATCTTTGTTAAGGTCTCATCATCATACACCCTTAAACATGCATTATAAATACATAATAAAGCGCGTATAAATAAAATAATAATGATATGCAGATGGATATTTTACACATCGATCCTAGATCAAATCTCTCCATTTCCTCTCTCCCGCTAGCACATGTATTGCTTCTGCCCGTTACACTACACTTCTAAAGAAACCTCATTTACATTGAGGGGAATAGAAGAGAAGAGAAATACAAAGAGTATGGAGGTAATAGGCTGGACACGCATGTCCAATTAATAAATTCTAAATTTATTACAACAATTTCTAAAATTGCCCCACCCATCTAATATCCATCCGATATAAATTATTCATGCATCGTAACCATGTATTCACACAAGAATGTTATCAATCAATCTAATCCAATTAATTAATCTGATAATTAGTGATCATCCAATGTTCAAACAACGATTTGATTTTGCTCGAGTCAAACTCGTTTTGCGAATAAGTACTCAAAGTACGAATTCTCGAATTATATTAAACTACAAAATTAAATCCAATTCAATTTGTATTTAATGCTAATTCGACATTTAATTCCAAATTAAATATTACACTTTATTAATAAACCTTTACGACTTAAATTTCAAATTTAATCGTTACGGGTCTCAAAGCCTGATTAACGTCCAACGTTTATTTAATTAAAGTCCAATGGGCTTTTAATTAATTTCTTTAAGGCGTGGGCTTTTGGTCAACTTGGGTCAAACCCAATAACCAAAGCCCAATCAAGGAGTGACCCCATAACCCTAGAAATCAATTTAGGCCCAATTAAACATATTAAGGTCCATTAGTCGCATTTGGACTTTATGGAAGCGGTTTTGGGCCCAATTGGATCCAACCAATTTAGCCTAAACCTAACTTGGTACAACCAAGCCCAATAAGCCCATTTACAACATTACAAGCCCAAATCCAATTTAAGCCCATTTAATTAAACACAAAAATTCCAAATTTCATATTTAATTAAACTAAAGTGTATTACACAATTAATTACCCAAATCAATATTTCCAAAACACCAAATTAGCCTAATTAATCATGCTTATCAACATTAAATCATGTCCAACACAATTTAACAAAAATCAAACCCGTATACATGCTATATAAGTCTCGGCCAAATGGGGATTTTATGTCCAATTTTAAATCCAATCCAATTGAATCCAATCAAACATTAAATCAACATTCCCAATTATTTTCAAGTCATCCAATGAATCAAAAAACAAAATTCCAAGACAGTTTAGGGCATGCTCATTCTCGACCAAGCTAAGAATTTGGGGAAATTTGTTCCAAATAATTTTTCATCAAATTGATCCAATCAATCCTCAATTAAAACACATTTAAGCATACTCAATCATCCAATTTCATAAAATCATGCTCAAATACATTTTACCCAATTTTAAGCCTAAATCAAGTTTTATGCTTTAACAACGCTCTGATACCATTATTGGAGTTCTACGGTCCCGAGGATCGAATAACAAGCATAAAAACAACGTGTGAATACATCGAGGAAGTTGCGGAATACTCACATCAATCGGTTGAGCGACGCGGTGGACAACACAAATTTATTTTCTGCCCTCTGTCATGCTCGGCAGTCCACTGGTTTTGGGGTCTCCATTTTCGTCTTTGGTTCTCCATTAAAGCTCCAAGCTTTGTGATGAAATCCTAAGCTCATGGGTGGGTTTCCCTATCACCTTCGCATGTCTCTTTGAGTGCTAGCTCTTGATGTTTTTGCCACAAAATTCATCACACTTTTCTTCCATTGCTCATGGTTTTTCCCAGAAAAAATAGAACAAAAACAGCCCAAATGGGCGTGAAGAATAGAGAAGTGAGGAAGAGAGAATTGTGGTTGGTTGGAGGAAAAGTGTATCTAATACACATTTAATTAATTTTCTAAAATCAATTAAATGATTTACCAATTTTCTTTCCAAAAGTCAAATGGCAATTTATTGCTTCCAACAACCCACATCAACTATTCACATCACTCAATCAATCAATGTGACAAGTTGTCACATCACTCAAAGTGACTAATGATTTGACGCTTGATGCCACTAGTGATTTGACGCTTAATTTGACTTACGTACCGCACTCGAATTCGAAATGCGAATGTGCTCGCAAACAATCCCGGGCTCGGGTTCGCTAATTCCAAATTAATGAATTTTCCGTTGCGACGTAATTAAATGATTATGCCTAGCGAAATCATTATTCACGTCGCTAATGAATTAATTCTAAATTAATTCGTTCGCCCGAATTAAAATCGATTTTCAATTCCGCGTCAAAATCCAATTTCGTATAATATATCGAATATATTATTTTTCGATTAATTCCAAATTAATCGTTATCTCTCTTTAATGATATTTTATCCCAGATAAAATATCTCCGCAATTAATCCCAGATTAATTTTATCTCTCATCATTAATTAATCCCAGATTAATAAAGTGCGAGTCATACGTCATCGGTGAATCTTCGGGAAGTGACCCATGAGATCCCCGGATATTTTGGCAGTAAATTCGGTCGTCGGACTATCCGAACACGTAAGTACCTTGTACTACGTTTTTACCGATTTACAAGACAAGGTTGGCTTCTAGCAAAGCGCCATGCCTACCCAATTCTCCAGAAACATGCTTACAGGAATAAGCGATCTATATCAGGTGTAGTATACGTAATATTGCGTATTTCGATCTAGTATCGGATGATCACTTGCAAGGCCTAGGGCTGGTACAGTGTCTGCCCCGTACGAAGCATATATCGGATTACTAGCAATTAGTCTCTTTATTATCGGATAATCATGACCAAGTCATATTATCCCGATGGTTGCAACCCTTTAGAGAACCAGTTCTGTATCCATGCACGATCATCATCTCCATATGACTGGAGTGATACTTCCATCTTGACATCACACCGAACACACTACGATTCTCAATATACCCAGCAGAGGCGTATACAGAACCTGTTAAAGCTTTTGACGCCCACAACCAAAGTATATTGATTGTTGCAAGTATTAGCGGTGCAAGTCTCAGGTTAAGACCAAATACACCTACCCTGATTTCGGACTTCCGTAGACACATAGTCATACTACCAATGGAATTCCGAGGGGGTCTATCCAGAGCGAAGCTGTTTCCTGTACCATCGGTAAACACAACCTCCTATTACACTTGCATGAGTATCATATACCCAAATACATGAGAATTATGCTGTCGTGCCCTCACAACGCGAACAAGTGTAATACTAGTCTTTTACGCATTATCGATGTACAATCTCAATAATACTCTCACTATGGATATTTAATGATTTATCCTTCGTGGATTGATACTGTCTCATATCTTCTCAATCCATAAACAAATCACATGGACCTCCTATCATTTATACATCATGGTGATCTAATCACAAACGATAAAAGAGCAATCTCCTTTGTCACATAGTTAATTTGTACAACAACACCATGATCTGTACAAATAGTGACGCTATGGGTCATTATTGTCCAACAGTTACCAGAGATCCGATATATGCTTCGTACGGGGCAGACACAATTCCAGCCCCAGGCCTAGCACGTGACATCCGATGCTGGATCGCAATATGCAATACTACGTATACTACGTCTGATAAAGATTACATATTCCTTTAAGAATATTTCTGGAGAATTGGGTAGGCACGATGCTTTGCTAGAAGCCAACCATGTCTTGTAAATCGGTAAAAACGTAGTACTAGGTACGTACGTGTTCGGATAGTCCGATGACCGGATTTACTGCCTACATATCCGGGGATCTCATGGGTCGCTTCCCGAAGATTCACCGATGACGTATGACTCGCACTTTATTAATCTGGGATTAATTGGTAGAGAGAAAATTAATCTGGGATTAATTACGGAGATATTTTATCTGGGATAAAATATTATTTAAAAGAGATAGAACGATTAATTTGGAATTAATCGATAAAATAATATATTCAATATATTATACGAAATTGGATTTCGACGCGAAATTAAAATTAGATTTTAATTCGGCCGAACGAGTTAATGTAGAATTAATTCGCTAGCGATGTGAATAGTAATTTTTCTAGGCATAATTATTTAATTAAATTTGATTTAATTACGTCGCAACGGAAAATTCGTTAATTAAGAATTTGCGAACCCGAGCCCGGGAGTGTTTACGGGCCCACTCGCATTTCTAATTCAAGTGCGGCCCACAAGACACATCAAGTGTCACATCATTAGTCATTCAATTGATAAATGTCTTTTCACTTTGAGTGATGTGATGTCTAGTCACTTTTGAGTGATTGATGGTGGTGGTTGGAAGGCTTATTGCCTTGTACCTTTTTGGATTTGGAATTCAAATTTTTGGTATATTATTTAATTGATTTTAGAAATCAAACAACCAACACACTTGTCTTTCCTCTCTCTCTCTCCCTCCTTCCACCATTCAGCCTTGGGCCATTTCTTCTATCTTTTATTTTCTTCAATGCCATGAGCAATGAGAAGCCATGGAAGAATTTGAGGTAAATTTTCAAAGGTACTAGCGCACATTAGGAGTCATCCAAATGTGATAGGGAAACCCACCCATGGGCATGGAATGCACACCAAGCTTGGAGCTTGAAGAACACAAAATGGAGGCCAAAACCGTGAGCTTCATGGAGGAAAACCTTGAAGATTTTTGTTGTTCCTCGCATCGCAAAAGCCGATCTTTGTAAGTATGATTCTGCCATATTTCTTTGTTGTATTCACACATGATATCTATGCTTGAATGATCTTGGGACTAACCTAGAAACCCAACAATGGTATCAGAGCCATTTTGAGCATGAAATATACTTAGGGTAAAATTTGGGTAAATTGGATTTGAGCATGTTTTGACTAAATTACTTGTTTGAGCATACTTGTATATGGATGACTTGGAGTTGTTTGTGATCAATTTTGTGAAAAATGGTTTGGATCAAATTTTCCCCAAAATGTAGGCTTGGCCGAAACTTGGAGGTGCCCTAATGTCATAGAATTTTTTATTTTTGATCATTGGATGAGTTGAAAATACTTGGGATAAATTGATTTGAGATTTAATTGATTGAAATCGAAATCAATTTTGAAAAACCCTAAATGTCGTGACTTGTAGCATGTAAAATGATTGATTTTTGATTCAATTGTGTTGGACATAAGTTGATGATGCTTAGCATGATTAATTGAGTGAATTAGTATTTTGGAAATGTTAATTTGGTTAATTAATTATGGCTATACACTTTGATTAATTAATATGAAATTGGAATTTTTTTTTGTAATTTAATTAATTGGCTTATTTTGGAATTGGGCTTGAAAAGTTGTATTTGTGCTTAATGGGCTTGGTTAGACCAAGTTTGGTTTAGGCTAATTGATTGGATCCAATTGGGCCAAAACCATATCCATAAAGTCCAAATATGACTTAATGGACCTTAATTTTAATTGGGCCTAATGGGCCTAAATTGGTTTCTTGGCAAATAAGGGTGATTCCTTAAATGGGCTTTGGTATTTGGGTTTGACCCATATTGACCAAAAGTCCATGCCTTAAGAAATTAATTAAGAGCCCATTGGACTTTAATTAAATTGACATTGGATGTTAATTGGGCTTTGAGACCCGTAACGATTAAATTAGAATCTAAGTCGTAAAGGTACATTAAAAAGTGTAATTATTTAATTTAGAATTAAATAAAGAATTAGTATTAAATACAAATTAAATTAGATTTAATATTGTAGTTTAATATAATTCATGAATTCGTACTTTGAGTACTTATTCTTAAAACGAGTTTGACTCGCGCAAAATCAAATTGTTGTTTGAACATTGGATGGTCATTAATTTCAGATTAATTAATAGGATTAGATTGATTGATAACATGCTTTGTGTGAATACATGGATGCGATGTATGAATAATGTATATTAGATGGATATTAGATGGGTGAGGGCAATTTTGGAAATTGTTGTAATAAATTTAGAATTTATTAATTGGACCTGCGTGTCCAGCCTATTACCTCTTGACTCTTTGTATTTCTCTTCTCACTTATTCTCCTCAATGTAAATGAGGTTTCTTTTAAAGTGTTATGTAATCAGGTAGAAGTAAATATTTGTGCTACGAGAGAGAGGAAATTGAGAGATTTGTTCTAGGAATAATGTGTTAAGTATCCATCCGCATATCATTATTATTTTATTTATACGCGCCTTATTATGTTTTTAGAATGCATGTTTAAGGGTGTATGATGATGAGACCTAACAAAGATAATAAATTTGTTGCCAATTACGCGAAAAACTCTCAACATATATTAAGCGTTTTTCCTTCCATTGAATGATTCTTACTCAAGATCAAGATTGGCACTGGTTTGTTGGCCAAAGTCAAGACCTTTGTCCGTCGCGGATGTGTTTGAATCATGAAGGCTTTGTTCTATATCGGTGTCTTGTCCAAGTTGTCATTTTTTGGCCAAAGTCAAGATCACTTCTTGTCCATCGACATCGATTACGAAGCTTTCCAAAGTCAATGGGTTCCGCTTAACTGGAATCATTAAGTTTGTTGTGCCAAAGCCAATGCTTAGTTGATTCAGAGGAAAAAGGTTAGGGAATATATTGGATATATTGGCATATATAAGATATATGTTTCGGACTTGGATTTCCACCTACTGGATCTAGGAATTGGATGTGATCCAATTGATCTTAGAGTTCTACCTAGTTAATTATCATACAATTTGTTGGCCAAACTCAAGATTATGTGTTATTTAACGAGATCCTAGCCCACTAGGAAACAAGGTTTCCCGAGTACTCCACAGAGGGTTAGAGGCTCGCTGAAAAATAGTGGAGGCACGTATTAAATTTGTAATATTCGTTTAGTACTTGCCAATACGCGCTCATTTCAAATTTTTCGTCAAATAAATTAATATATTAGTTGGACTAATATTTAATGTTGTTTTAATAAACAGTTGGACTATATTCAACTACTTCAATTATAGTTGATTATATAATTGGATTATAGTAATCAATATATTTGAATTAAACCAATTAAATTATAGTTGATTATATAGTTAGACTATAGTAATCATTATAATAAATAATACTTAAAATCGTTGATTTGATAGTTAGACTATTAGAATTAAGATAACTGAAAGATTAGTGTTTAAAACATAATCCTGGGTGAGAAATGTCATTAAACGACTTTATTTTTCAGATTGGGAATAAAATCTCATGATAGTCCTGGAGACCGAGAAGTTACTTTATTTGATAGAGTGACGTCTCGAGCCTAAGCCCGGAGTTGAGCAAATAGTAGAACATGATATTTGGAATATTCATGTGATGATAACTTTAGTGCTTAATCTGTTATGCTTGCCGCAAAGACTCTTAATTTCTTAATCAGAACTAAGGATTAGATCCTTATAGTATGATATTGAAATTGAAGGATCTTCATAGATCTATCCTTAGATCTTAGAAGTACAAATTGCAATAGAAAACTCTTGGAGAGTTAATGGCTATACTCAATGAGACAAAGCAAGAGTTTGCAATGGGCTAGAAAGCGCAAGGCGTATCTTACTTCAACATCCCAGAAGGCCAAGGCTTGGCCAAAGGCTTATGGGGTGTGGAAAGGGGGCAAAGGCAAAGTCATTATAATCTTCTGGGAAGACAAATGATACATCCCAAGATGTCTGCCTAAACTGTGGCAAACGGGGTCACTGGAAGCGTGACTGTAAGGACAAGGCATACATGAATGAATTGAAGACGGGCAAGGCTCCGACTTCAAATATGTTTGTCATAAACATGTTTGCTACTAGTATTAAAATTGGATTTTAGATACTGAGTGTGGTACACAAATATTACTGATGTGCAGAATCTGCTGACAAGCAGGATACTGACTTCAGATGAGATTGATATGTGAATCGGAAACGGGACGAGAGTCGTTGTTTTGACAGTAGAGACCTAAGTTTGGGAACTACCCTTCGGGTGTGTACTTAAATTAGGAAACTGTTAAAATAAACTAGTTTGACTAGAAACATTATCTCTATATCAGAGTATAATCCGTTGCGGATATACCTTTATATTCTAGAACACTAAAGTGTGTTTCAATTTATAAAGATGATATTGAGATAAACACATTAGATGTGAATAACAGTATTTATATTTTGAATATAAATAAATCTCATACCTATAATAGGACAAACAAATAGCTCAAACTGAATTATCAGTTGAGACTTGTATGTGGCATTGTTGTCTGAGACACATTAAACAAGACTCGTATATCCACACTTTCGAAGAGTGGGTGCTAGGACTAGAGCTTTGATTCTATTCAAATAATGTCTACGAATCAATTTATTAGGCAAGTGCCTATAACACCTTTTACTTGGTAAAAGTGTAAGTGCCACCGATCTGTTAGCCCTCGTTCATAGTGACGTAAGTGGGCCCATATCTAGCTAGGCTAGAGGTGGATATGAACACTTTGTAACCTTTACGGATATGGCATCGCGTTATGGTATGTGTTTCTTTTGGAAACACGGATCGGAAACTTTTGATGAATTCAAAGAGTTTCGACACAAGTAGACATACAGATCGGCTAAAGTATTAAAACCGTCACGGTTAGACCATGATGGAAAATACTTAAGCAATAAGTTTCTCAAATACTTGAAAGAGTATAGTATTCTTTCAATGAGGACTCCTCCCGGAACACGTCAATTTTACGGTGTGTCCGAACAGAGAAATCAAATTTTGTTGGACATGATAAGGTTAATCATGAGTCGCTCTGAGCTACCATTTCTTTCAAGGGATACGCATTAATCAGTGCAAAACTTATTTTGAATAAGGTTCCATAAAAAATCTGTTTGAAAGATTTCATATTAGATATGAACAGGAAAGAAATTGGGTTTTCTCATTCCTTAGATTTAGGAATGCTGGGCATTTGTTTGGATGATACCAAACTAAAACCCAAATCAGATAAGTGCTTAATTGTAGGTTATCCTATGGAAACCTAAGTATAGTACTTATACAACTCACATAAGAACAATTTAATTGTTGCTCACCATGCGGTTTTCCTAAGAGGAATACCGATATGCAGTGGTAAGTTTGAGGAAAGTAAAACTCGATGAAAATCGTAGTAATACTATTCCAGGCACCGATTCCTTAATGAAACACAAATAGTTCATCAATGATGAAACTATACCAATAATCTTCAAATACACAAGAACCACATAAGTCGGAGAGAGTCAGAAAACAACCTGGGAGGTATGGGTTTCTGATCTCACCTCGTAAAAATGTCAATCTTATTAAGGAATACGAACTGACTACGTATGAGGAAGTGATACAAGGTATCGACTCCATATCATGGCAAAGTGCCATGATGTCCGAAATGGATTCCATGTATATCAACTCAGTTTTGACACTAGTTGTTGTACCGGAAGACATTGTGCCTATTGGTACTATATAAGTCTTCAATGGAGACATACATGGAAGGCAACATACCAACTACAAGTCGGCTTGTAGCGAAAAGGTATCGTTATCAACATTGTGTCGATTACGACGGAAACCTTTTACTCGTTGCCATGGTCAAAATCCATTTGGATAATGCTTGCTAATGCTGCATGTTTCATTTATGAAATATGGCAGCTGAACGTCAAAATTGCTTTCCTTAAAAGGAAACCTTTTGGAGGATGTTTACTACATCCTGACGGTTTTGTTGTACTAAAACAAGAAAACAAGGTTTGCAAGGTAATTTGATCCATGTATGGATCGAAGGAAACATTGGGTTCTTGGAACTATCATTTTGATGTAATCATAATAGCATATGATTTAATTCAAAACGAAAAATGATTCTTGTGTATAGTATGGTTAGTAGGAGCGCACTGTCAGGGAATGTCAAATAATGATGATGTATCATTTCTTGGAATGATATTCCCATAATACAGTCGGGTGAGCTTGGCTTTCATGAAAATTCTCCGTAGAATTCTTGGGAGAGACACTTTTATTCTAGGAATAAAGATCTACTGGATAGATCTAAAAGTTGTTGGCACTCTCCGAGAATTCGTACATTGAAATAAATGTACGCGACCTGGTGTCTCATATGCTTTGAGCATTTGGATTCACAATCAGGCCAATCCAAGTGATAGTCACTGGATTGATGTTAAGAACATCCTTAAGTATCTTAGACGATCTAAGGATGCCTTTCTTAAATTATGGAGAATGAGAACTTGAAGTTACTGGGTTCACTGCTGCAAGTTTCCAAACCGATGAAAACGACTATAAGTCGTAAAAAGGGTCCTACATAGTTTAAATAACGGAACAGTGAACTGGAAATCTTCCAAGCAAGATACGGTTGCCGAATAAACAACAAAAGTGGAATATTGCTACAGCTGAGGCAGCAATAGAAGCCTTTTGGATCGATAATAATCCTAATCAGATTAGGAGTAGTTCTGTTAGCAGCTGAGCTAGGCTACAACACAAGCTAAAAAATTAATGGTCTCATCAACGATCCAGATATATACTTCAAATATTCATCTGATTCGTTCAGATTATACATCGTGGCGATGTGATGATCGAATAAATCGCATCAGATGATAACACGGTAAATCCGCTGACGAAATCATTTTCTCAGCAGAGTTTGAGCGAACCGTACATAGTTCGGGTGTAGGACAGTTTAGTGATTGGGTATAGGCCAAGTGGGAGATTGTTGGACAATTATGACCCATAGCATCATTATTTTGTACAGATCATGGTGTTGTTGTACAAATTAACTATGTGACAAAGGAAATTGCTCTTTTATCATTTGTAATTAGATTACCAAGATATATAAATGATAAAATGCCATTATGAATAGTTCCAGATTGAGATGATATGAGACTGTATCAATCCACAAAGGTTTAATCATTAAATATCCCTAGTCGGAGTATTATCGAGATTGGACATCGATAATACGTAAAGACTAGTATTACACTTGTGTGCGTTGTGGGAGCATAACAACGACGTAGTTCTCATATATTTGGGTATATGATACTCATGCAAGTGTAATAGGAGGTTGTGTTTACTGATGGTACGGAAACAGCTTCGCTCTGGATAGACCCCTCGGGATTCCATTGTAGTATGACTATGTTTCTATGGTAGTCCGAATCAGGGTAGGTGTATTTGGTTTAACCTGAGACTTGCACCGCTAATACTTGCGATAATCAATATACTTTGGTTTTGGTCGTCCAAGGCTTTAACAGGTTCTGTGTACGCCTCTTCTGGGTATATGAGAATCGTAGTGTATTGGGTGTGATGTCAAGACAGAAGTATCACTCCACATTCATAGTGGAATATGATAACGTAGGATACGGAACTGGTGCTCTTATGTACTGCAGTCATCGGGATAATATGACTAGGTCACGATTATCCGATTATAGAGACTAGTTACCAGAGATCCGATATGTGCTTCGTACGAGGCAGACACAATTCTAGCCCCAGGCCTAGCACGTGACATCCGATGCTGGATCGCAATACCAATATGGCGAAGCCAAAAGTCCACGATCTTTTAGCGTCGGTTTTACTTGTCGATGCAGAATTGTCCACTTTTACGTTGTTGTATATCGATTTCAACGACAATAACTGGCGACGCAGAGTTGAATATTTAGCGTCGTCGAAGCTTTCTCGTTGCTAAAACTTTCCTCGCCTAACCTTTAACATCCATTTTTTGCGTCGTTATTTTTCGAAGCCAAAATTTTAGCGTCGCTTTGACCTCTTTTAGCATCGATGTTTGACGACGTTAAAAAACCATATTTTTGTAGTGTAAATACATCTAAAATCAAAAGAAACTTCGGCAGAATCATTAATGATTTTGACAAACAAAATCATGTTATGTACTAAACATAAGTAATTCATTTTTGTTAGCACTAGATGTATTTCTGTATCCATCAAGGATGAATTCCCTGGAAAAAATATATTACACACTCTCTTGACTTTTGTAGTGGGGAATGAGTCAATTTGATATCATTCTTTAATTTATTCTTCGAAGATATGGCTGACTTGGCATATACATTTGCAACAGATTTAGCAAAGCCAAACAAATCTATGGGGGATTTTTGTAAGCAGCAATCCGTAACTTAGGCTTTTATTCATGGACTGCATTAAGTGTGAGCTGTACATATATAAGTCCAGTAAAGATACTATAAATTTTAGGTTTTTAATTTAATAAAAATAATAATAAAATATTTAGTCCAGAAATAATATATAAAAAGAAAATTTTAGCCACTCTTTAAATAAAATCCTGCCTAATATTGCTTTCTAAGATGTGATAATTATTCTCAATCTAAGCATTATAAAACATGAATGGTGTTGTACGGAGGATTCCACAAGATATTTGATCACCTGATCAAATACGGGTTAATTTCCCCTATATAAACCCTTGTGCATATGGATATTTCCATAAGAAGAAAGGGGGAAGCTGCAGTTTTGTTTTGTTATAAGTTAATGGAGAAGCTTCGAATCTCCCTTAAAGGCTTCCAATATAATTACATGCTTCTATGTACATATTAGCATGGAATTTTGGAAGCCTGAGAGGGAGGTTGAAAGCTTAATCCACTTTATTAGTTCATTGGTATTCTTTCTTGTTTCCGATGGTTTTAATTAGCAGCATGTGTGTGTGTATGTAGTATACACATACAACGGAGATGAAGAACTTATCCCTTCTATATGAGACATTTTTACAACATCAGAATGTACTGCCAACAGTATACTAATTTGTTTAGTTCTGATTGTAGCAAAAATTCAACTGCTTTTGAAGTTATTAGCTCAAATAAGATTGCCCAACATGATGTTTCTGTCAGAGTCAGTGGGTCAAACTCATACTCAAAAACTAACTTGAATTAAGGATTGCTTCAAGTTTACATGATTCCCAGCAAATTCCGTCAACTTGAGATTTTCCTAACTTTTCTTAGTTAATTGATTAAACCAACAAAAGCTGCCCTATCAGCTACCTTGTATGTTGTTTACCAAGCTAGGTAATGATAAGGGAAAATAACTCACAGAGATTAGTTACTGGGTTGATAATATAAATATTGGACATCCTCAATTCTTGATCTAATTTTTGAATATGAGTTAAGTCCATAAATTTATGAAGGTAAATGTTGTATATAGGTAACAGAGTCAAGACAGGTGCTATAATCAAACATTGCGGTCGATTGTTCTTGAAAATATGCAGTAGTAGAGAGCAAATATATATTAGTATGTGTGTATTAATTCTTTTCTTTGATGCCGGACAAGTCTAAAACTGAAGATCTTAATATCGACAAACCAGGAATCCTTGTTAAAATATATACTCCAATTTTCAACGTAAATACATGGAAACTTACCAAAAAGCTTACAAAAACATCAATTAGAATGTGCCCTAGCCAGCTACATTGGTGTTCTTCTTCTATTTTTTCCATTTTTTTCATACTTCTAATTTTTCTGAACTGAACTGAGCTATACTTAACTTTTCATAATATTCTACCTGATTTGTTTTAATAGTAATGTATGGCTAAACTTTAGTTACATATAAATATTATTGTTCAATAACTAGCTACCATAATTTTCAAGAAGCTCAGCACAAAACTCAACTAAGAGCGAATTCAAATCTGTTTTCTTTACTATTTAACATCATATGTATTTAGCAGCGGGTATTTCTTGGAACCTTTGAGCTGGCCAAAGGTCATTAAAGCATGTATGCGGCATATAGTAGTATATGCATTGATATTGTAAATTTTACAAAAATTGAAAACAACTAAGCAAGGTATGTGAAATGAACACCGTGAAAATAAATCTCAGTGTGCTAGCTCCAAATATCTGTCGTTTTTTTTTTCTGAATTTTTGGAGAGTAGGAACTTAACCTCCAAATAATGCCGGTTCTCACTGATTAAATATTTGTATAAATCCAATTTCTTAGGATGTTACCAAGCCAAACTCCCTGCCCAAACTGATAAGAATCCAACATGCATTTGTTACAACAACCATTAATCACTTAATGGTTTTGGTATAACCACTATTAACTACTCAATTAGTAGACAATTATAGAAACTACAAGACTAATTGTGTTGAGTTAGAAGGCAAGCCATTGCTTATAATTGAACTCTC
Source organism: Zanthoxylum bungeanum (assembly GCA_019454045.1). Lineage (NCBI taxonomy): Eukaryota > Viridiplantae > Streptophyta > Magnoliopsida > Sapindales > Rutaceae > Zanthoxylum > Zanthoxylum bungeanum. The sequence continues at coordinate 170,173 of SKCR01038040.1, forward strand.
ATTTGTGAGTTCATGCATCCCAAATATTAAATTCCATGTTAAGAGAACTTAGAGATGTGAGGTTTTTTATAACAAAATTTGTAATCTTTGTAAATTCTATTGTTGTAGTTATAAAGAAATTTTTCCTTATAAACACTTTTCACACGGTCAGAGAATCACAACACAAACTCTCTGCTCTTAATAGGAAATTAGCCAAATCCTCAAGTGTTGGCTTTATTATTTTTTATATTTGTTTTTGTTTTTGTTTTTGTTTTTGTTTTTTGTTTTTGTTTTTGGTAGTTGTAAAACATAAGGATTTGGATTCGGTGTTGATTGAATTTTTTTATAACTTATGATTGGTAATTATTTAATAATAATTTAAATATAATTAAATTTTAATAGTGCATGCTACTAAAACATGCTTAATCCAATTCAAAATGTAAACATCACTACAAGAAAAAAGGCATTTAACTGACACTAGGTTAGTGACACTAGGCTAAAATGTCAGAAACGACGTGTAAATGGGCCTATTTCCGTGTTTTTCACTTAAATATCAATAATTACTGACACTATGGTATCAGCGATTTAGTGTCAGTAATTACTATTACAATAGTATCAGTAAGAAATAAAAAAAAAACGCGTAGTCGTCTGGAGTCGAACCAACACCTCGCGGAAGTGACGTTTTTCGCATATATTACTGACACTAGAGTATCAGTAAATTTAGTGTCAGTAATTAATGATCCCTTAGTATCAGTAAAAAAATTAAAAAAAAAAATTATTTCCTTAAGTCTGCTGGACTCGAAATTGTACCATTGATATAAATTTTTTTTTTATTGTAAGGCTTTACCACTGGGCCAAATCGTGACTTTTGTTCCTTAAACCCCGCGGTTTATAAAAATATATATGTATTTGTCGGGTAAAAACCTGAACCGTAGTTACCAAATCAATCTTAGTAATTTAGGGTTCCTCTCATTCCCACCTTTTTTTCATCGCGCAGCCTTTGTTTCCCCTTCTTTACTCTCAAATATGAATCTCTCATTGTAATTTCTAAAATCTAAACAAAATCCAGTACATCCTATCAATTATCAACCTTCAAAGTGGAAAGGTACACCAAATTTTATGATTTTCTATATTAAGTTAGTGCATCTTATGGAGGTAATTGAAGGGCTTGTATAGTAATAAATAGATTATAGAAAATTCTAGAATATATACATATTATTTATTTTTCTAGATTCTTCTCGCACAAAAATAAAAATATATATATGTATATATAAAATACGCACACAGCCACTACACACGCACACAAGAGAAACACACAACAATGGATTACACACCTAGAGAGGACCGAAGAAAAAAGAGAGGGAGATGCCGAAAGGAAGAGAGAATACTAAAAAGGAGAGGAGAGGGAGAGGAGAGAGTGATTGAGAGAGGCCGAGAGATACAGAAGAAAGAATAGGCCAAGAAAGAAGGGAGAAAGAGACTGCACTGGTCACGCTGGAGCAGCAGAGAAGAAGCAGAGAAGAAGTCGAGCAGAAAGAGAGAAAGTAGCAGCCCCAAAACAAATAAATCCAGTGAATTTATCGTGCGTATATGTGTGTATGAGACAAGTAAGTACACTGTTCTTATAAATTTCATTGGGTTTGATTAGTTTTGTGAAATTGGGTTTCGATGGCATTGATGAATTGATAAATTAACAAGATTAAATGAATTGGGGAAATTGGTAGAACCCTAGGATTTGGGGGAAAATTTTGGAGTTTCCGTAACTTGTAAAATTTCATTAGTTTGGGATAAAAAAAATAATAATAATGATAATAAAAATAAAAATAATAAAATAAATGCTCGAATGATGATTATTACCAATATTACATAATGAGAATAATATGCATTATGGAAAACATATAAGTTTCTTTTATATGTTAATGAAATTGGATTAGGAAGATTAGAAGAGGATAATGCTACTGTTTTGGATCTGTAACCGATCATTAGTATCATTTGTTCGATAAAAGAGATGTAAGATTTGTATTTGTAGTGTAGTTAAAGTTTTAGTCTATTTCAAGTCTTTGAGTAACCATACTGTTTGGAATTCTGTAATATGGAAATTGTATAATTGATTTTACTGGTGTTTTATAGTAATGAGGGCTTAAACGTATTACCTGTTCTTTACCTTTGGCATTTTAATTTTTCTTTTAGTTAAGTGAGATATTTCACTTTGATTCAAAAGCTTAATTTTCATGGTCAATGATTATGTTGGGTGTATAGGTCATGGAACCCAGTGTAGACTGTAGGGTCCTATTGGTTTTGATTGAATGTTATTGCTTCGTTTTAGCATGGTAAACTACACATTCTTTCTTGGTGGGTTCTTTATATTATTCTTGCTTCATGGCAGATCAAACACGACTTGACTTTGAAGCCAAAAAATTGCAAAGCTATGTAAAGGAGAAATCCTTTATTATATCAGAAAAAGGTGCCCTTGCTGACAAGATCAGCCCTGGTGTACTCAGATCACTAGTAACCTTAACTGATAAACCAAAGTAAGTCATGCCTGCGGTATTTATGGCCTACCTCGTTAGTAATTAATCATTTAATTGTGTATTTACTTCCATTTCAACCTCAGAGAATGGACTGAACTTAATCTCTTCCTTTTGAGTGAGGGTTTCTAAATCCATGTTTATCTTGTAGTCATTTATAATTTCAGGAACTTCCCCCCTCTACATGCAATCTGTAGGGCCCAATTGCAGAATTTGTCTTCATTTACTGATTGAGGATGATGAATGTGATACAAATTGTTTGGTGTATAATTTTTAATGATAAGTCCGTTGCATGCTTTTTCTGTTTCTTCTCATGCTCATTCATTGCTTACCTCGGTCAAAAACTCATAGATGCATTTACCTTAACTTTGAAAATGTGAAGAAAAGAGAAATGAGCTTTCATGTTTTCTGATTGCAAATTTCATTCATGCTTACTCTTTAGTTCTGAATACATTTTTTTTTTCAATCACTAATTCTGAATACTTGCAACGCTGAGAATGCCTGCTATCTGTATGTAACTCTAGTTTTATGGATTTGGTTTCATATGCCCTTCACCTCACTGTAAACTTGATAGTTGGATCTGTGATTAAAAATAATAGGTTTTGGCTTTTCTCCTTTTCCTCACCTTCTTAACATTTTCTTCCTCCCCACTTAAAGAAGTGTCAGAAGAGCTTGTTGTCAGTTTAGGGACCATTTAATTTTATACTTTTTTTAACGTAAGTGTGGAAGTAACATCATTGTCTCTACTTGGTTGCACGCGGTCATTAGCAAGGGCACCGATCAAACAATTGTAGATACCGTGGAACATCAGTGGAACCTCATTGTCGACTTGTTTGCATGTGGTCCTAATTGCTAATGATATTCACATGATCTTGGTAGTCTTACTAATTTAAATAGTTCGTAGGGTTGATAAAATCACGTATTAGCTCTTACACTTATTGTTTTTATCTGTGTTGTATAAATTATATATTGAATAGATAGTCAGGTACATCTTCATGGTGCCTAGGCTTTATATTATTAAGTATATTTGTAGTTATTATCGAAGGATTGCTGTCATATTAATATATTTTCATTAATACTTGAGAGTAAAATTCTTGTTGAAAATAATAAATGTATAAGTTTTAGTTGTTTCTTCTCACTTGGTAATTATATATATATTAACCCTCCTCAACATATTTGTTCCTTGGAATCACTATAGATGTATTGACTGAAAGTTATGTTGCTGAAGAAGCACTTGAATTTTGTTGCACATATAATCACACAGTATAATGAAGAGGTAATTACAAGGACATGTTTTACAGAGGTGATTATTACTTCCTATTTTTTCACTTTAATTCATGACATATTGGGAAATCTTCTATTCTTGCAGAATACAAATGACAAGGACAACATAGCTATTGTTCGTTGAGTTAATGAAGTAGTATGGTATTTCTCTTTTCTGTAAATTAATACATTCTTGTTTCTACTTTTAGCTTAGAATTTTTTCCCCAGATTTTTTACTTCAGTGAAAGCAATATGAATCATATCTTTTATTTCAGTTTTATGCCCTGATGGGTTTAATTTGGTGGGTTAATTTGTTTTATTTGTGAGTTTTGCTAGTGGGTAAGATTGCTTTGAGACTTGAAAGTTAAAACAATCATGATGTAAAATATTCTATTAACAGTGTCTCGATGTTCTCTATGTCAGACATGAACTTGGAGATAGTTTTTTACCTGATGAAGTTTTGCCATGTTCTGATTGATACTTGTTGAAACCTTTGGGGGATATGGCACCTGTCATCTGATGTGCTTTGAGGTGCAGCATGAATGCTATGGAAGCAGTATTTGATATATTGAGATCTAACATGTTTATCTCATCTATTTTTATGGCAATTACCTGGAATGTTACATTCTAGTACATTTTGAGCTTTGAACTTTTAGTTTCCAGGAATTCCATAATGAACAACTATCTTGTCATCTTGATTTGCTTCCTGCATTTGGAAACAGTATTAGATCATGTCATCTGATAAACTTCATCTGGTTCATGAGATCCTTTTATTTCAGTTTTATGTCCGTCTATATATATATATGTGTGTGTGTGTGTGTGTGTGTGTGTGTTATTGATTTGTTTGTTTTGGTGATTATGTAGCGGTATGAAAGATACAACTTGTTATTATGGATGCCATTTGGTTTTTTATATGCATGCTCTTAGGTTGTTGGTATGGTTATTGTCAATAAGTGCTTTATGTGACAAAAATTAGATTAGGGTTATATTTTGTATTTTTATTTGGATGTATTTAATGTTTTTATTTATGAAGATATCGATTTTTTTTGGAAGTCCATCTAATTCTTAACATTTGGTTTATAATTTCAGATTTTGTGCCAGATATCATATTGTTGGGGGATTGTTGCAGGCTTCTCAACAAGTATCATGAATTTTGGTGGGGGCATGACATTTTGATGGGACTTTAAGAGTAGTTTTTGAAATATATATATGTTAATTTAAAGATTGTCTATGGAGTTTTTGTATTCATCATGTGATACTGTTGAATTGATTAATACGATTAATCTATTATATTGCGAATTTTATATAAATGTAATTTTTTAGTTTTTTATTTCATTGAGTTGGTATATATATATATATATATATATATATTTTATGATTAATTTAATTACAAAAAATAAGAAATATAATTGTGAAATAATACGATTTTTAAATTTTAAAAGATATTGACGGATATTGATACTATAGTAACAATAATTACTGACACTAAAAATCAAATATATGCGATATACTGATACTGCAGTAACAAAATTTACTGACACTATAGTATCACTAAATACTGATGATATAGTGTCAATAATTTACTGACACTAAAATAGTGTGAGAGATTACTGATACCATAGTGTCAATAATTTTCTGATACTACAGTATTAACGTTTACTGACACTAAGAATCACTGACACTAGAAACTAGTGTCAGTGATTCTGGCTGCGGCAACACTGACACATTTATATAGTGTCAGTAAAACCCTTTACTGACACTAATTTAGTATCAGTAAAAGCCTTTTTTCTTGTAGTGCATGTTGGGAATTATCTTAATAATTAAGTTAATCTAATAATAAAGTTCCAATTATGGTGAAAATTAAGAAAAATGTAGAAGTGAGCACTATACATAGTGCTAAAATATTTCTTAAAATTGTATTTTTATTTTTGTGGTGTTCGTAAAATACCCCAAACACACGTGCATGGTAGCCTATAAACATATGATCTAATCAGTATTTTATAATTAAAATCATTCCATAATTCGATTATTAGGAAATTTAATACTAATTTATTTATATTTCAGAAACATTTAATTTTACAGCCACCAAGAACAAAATGGTAAACTGATTAAAAAAATTGACACTTAAGAATATTTGGATGGAGTTTAAAATAGAGTCAACTAACTCATTTTCTCTTAGAATAAATACATTGTATACTTTAAATAAAATGTCAGAAGATGACTGAATAATTTTCTTCGCGAGGTCCCTTTCATTTGTTGGAAACAAGTGCTTGAAAAATATGGTATGTGTCAAAACAGAAAAAATAAAAAATAAAAAATTACATAATAAAATAAGAAGCGGAAGAGGGATTTATAAAACCCTAACTATATATGAAATCATCTATAAATACACCGAACTCTCTAAATAATTACTTCACTAGAAGATTCAGATGTTTCTTGCATGGAAAATTTTGAGGGCTAATGTTCTCAGAACTCTCTTCCTCAACGGCTCCTCTGGCTCGGCTGATAAGGCGCGTTGAGGTGAGACAATTCGGAAATAAATGCTCTCTGCTGCGATGCCGAAGCCATTGTTGCAAGTACCAACGTACCAGGTATGTTGATTTACAAAAAGATTTAGCCTGCTTATATATATGCTATTACTTGGCTTGGCGTGTCCCTGGAGTCTTCCCACCTCAACAGAATTTTCCAATAGAACGCTTTCTTAAAGGCGAGGATTGCTCAGTCGACCTTTAAAAGATGAGGCTTAGGTGAAGGCGAGGGTTGTGTCAGACGGCAGAGCTACTATTTACAGAGTGATTGGGGAAATGAGCCTATCTAATGGTAGCAGGATAATGTGGCCGACGTCACAAATTGGTAGAATAGTAGATCTAGACGCACAATATAAAGGGGTTGAAAACTCCGTTTGAAGGGTTCTTCTTTTTCAAGCACTTTTTAGCATTCACACAACTTGTAAAAGTGAGAAAGAGCTTAATATAAATGAGAGATAATGAGGTCGGTCTGACCCGAGGTGGTAATAAAAATTCTTTTCCCTTATATCCCGTGGACGTAGGTTGGATCCATTCCGCCGAACCACGTTAAATCCTTTGTCTTTTATGTGTTTTCTGAATTTCTTGCCATGTTTGATTTGGTTCTCAACTAACCAAACAAATTCAATGCTTGGGGAAGGTTTGTTCGAGGAGTGGTTTTTCCCGAATTACCCCTGAAACGAAAAACAAACGTCAACAGTTGGCGCCGTCTATGGGAAACCAGTACAAAAAATGGCAAACACACTAAGACGATGACAGGAAACAAAAACCACAAAACTTTAGAAGCTTCTACGACGGAGTGGTTTGAGAATATGGAATAAACCCTGCGAAACGAGAAAGATGATGCTCGAAGGGAGAGGGAAACGACCCAAACCTCCATGAAGGATATGCTGGAGAAGATTGAGACGTTAGAGAAGAAGACAAGAGAGAGAAATGAATAAGGCCCTGGCGGAAGGAGAGAGGAGAGAGCAAGGGGAAAGAGGATTAATGGAGTAGACAGAGATCACGTAAATGGGAAGAAGAACACCCAGAGAATGAAATCCTTAGTCGTTGCCAACGCCATACCAACCGAGGAGCCGCAGGAAGAAGAAAAAGGCAGACAAACCCCAAAATTATCCACCGATAGCCCATGTTTCGGGGAAAGTGATATGGTACGGTGCCTGGAGGAGAGGCGCGAGGTACCAAGTTATGGAAGGCACCACGCTCGTGGTGGGGCGTGAGGAGACCTTGAGGCGCAAGCACAACAACTCCGAGAGCCAAATGGGGATTTGGATCCAGAAGGAGATGAAAAAGTGGGATGAAAAATATGGAGACAACATCCTCTTTCATGAAGAAAGTGTTGGCAATGGAGTTTCCAAAGAGATTTACCATGCCCACGATGGGTGTTTACAAGGGCAACACAGACCCCAAGTCCCACTTCGAGAAGTTTGTCTTGTTGATGGAGATTCAAGGAATGTCAGGGGAGGCCACCTGCAAGGTATTCCCATTGACTCTGGGAGGATCAGCCAGCTTGTGGTTCAGGAACTTGAGCCCGAGAAGTATCAGCAGTTTCTCCTAACTGAGGAAGTTATTTGTACGCCATTTCAAATGGGCATGCGTACCAAGGAAGATGGTGGGGTCATTGAGGTTCTAGAGGTCGAGGTGTATTAGTCCCAGTAAGCGCTAGAAAATTTTAAAAGAGCCCTCAGGGTCGGGAGGTTATGGTCCCACCTGAGGATCCAGGAGATACCGGACTATGTTGTGGCCTTAGAGCAGGCGAGGAAGTTTGTGTTAATGGAGGAAGAGGAGACGATCACCCGAAGAAGGGCTGTTCAGATGTCGAAAGCACCCAGGCCAGAAAATCAGCCCGATGTGGGCAAAAACTTAAGGAGACCGGTCCCGAGGCAGAAGGAGTTCAGGCCGATACCTCAGAATAATCCAATTTATGAGAGAATGCCACCTATCTAGGTCGTCTATGTTGTCGGAAGGACAACGTACACCTTACTGAACAGACCACTGTCCCAGATAGCTCGGGAAATCCAGGATAAAGGCCTATTGATTGAGCCCGACCCGAGAAGGTTTCCAATTGAGAATACAGACGACATAGCTTATTGTGTGAACCATAATGTGAGGGGACATGCCACAGAAAGGTATAGAGGCTTGCAAGAGTAGTGAAAGACTTCGTAAGGATTGACTACCTGAATGGGTACATAGACCACGCAGCTATGAAGGCCAGACAGTGCCGATAGCGACAGTCATCAGGGAGTAGTGGGAGAGCCAGTATGCAAGGTGTACTCGATCAGTTTCCATAGTGCCTCCTACATATTATGCTCATTTAGCCGCTTTCCGGGCTCATAATTATATGAAAGGTGAAACATCTAGGATAGGTCCACAAGTGGAAATAAGAGGAGAATTAGTCAGCCGTAAAATTGGAGGCCCAAGTTTAATCATGGGATGACTTATTCCATTCTCCTGCGAATAAGCAAGTGAAAGAGCGTCGTCAGAAGTCCCTATTTAGGATTGAGTTGTTGAATGAAATACAATATCAGGAGTTGGAGATTGATGGGTTTCTCTCAACCTTTGGTATTAATGCTGAACAAGTTCCTCCCAAAGAAATTATGGTTGTTCTTCTACCAACCAGTCTTTTAGTTCTCCAAAGTGCTCAGTTCATAAGGACATAGTTAAGAATTGCTCAGAGAAGGAAGAGCTCGGTTTAGATGGATATTGCTAAGAATTTTTCAGATAAGGAAGAGCTCGGTTCAGAAGGACATTGTTAAGAATTGTTCAAAGATGCGAATGAAATATTTTCAATAGAGCCTCTATTAGAATGACCCTCAAAGAGTTATAAGATTGGCAGTAGATCCTCTGAATATAAATAAGACTCTCCCTTTCTTAAATAAAAACTTGTTCATCTCGTAGATATGGAACACATGAAGGGATGCAAGACATGTGGGAAAAACGTGCACCCCCATGGCACTATTATCCCCAGTGTCATTATCCCCAGGCTGGAATGTTAAAACCTAATGGCTTGTATCTTTGAGGAATGTAACATGAAGGCTTGCGTGGCGTTTGGTGCCTTGAGTATCCATATCACGCTCGGCGAGTGAGTCGGCGTGGCGTTTGGTGCCTTAAGGTAATCATAGCATGTATGGATAGTGAATGGCTTCGGTATTATGGTACCTCTGGGTTTGTATAGCTTGGGGAGGAATAATTCCCCTACGGTATTTGCCGCCCAGTGTTGGAGGTGCATAGCACGGGGAAGCCTCATAAGCCTCTGTGGCGTTTGCAGCCTCAGGGCTTGCCTATCACGGGGAGGGAGAATGACCCGTGGCATTGGCCGTCCCATTTTGGAATCGTATGAGTATAGCACGGGGAAGGCCTGAGGGTCTCTGTGGCGTTCGCAAACTCTGACCTGCCTAGCATTGGAAAAATCTTATGGTGTTGGTCGTCCCCTCGATCCGTAGCTCGGTTCCCCGAGACGTTGAAATGTAAGGTTCAAAATTATTGTTTTGGGTAGCATGGGACAGGACGCTGTCACAAGCTCCATTTTTGTTCCTTTTGGATCAATACATGGTATGTGATATGTCACCGTATTATACTTATCTTGTTTTTTCTTGGTTTTTGTTTTGATGGATGACTCAATATGAGACGCCATTTCCAATCTCCATAGAGATTACTGGAGGTTGAAAATCTTCCCTCGTTGTTAAGTCTTGGAAAAAAATTCGATGGCTTAAGACTGTATTCGTTCCTCCGAGGCCATATTTGATGGCATAATGAGGGCACATTTCCTTGTGGCCAAGTAATTATATCGGCAAGGGGCTGTTTTACGTCCCAACGTGGCCCTATTACTGTGTGGTGGCATAAGGAGGTAATATTTCCTTGTGGGCGTGTAAGTGTATCGGCTCAGGGCTGGGTTACGTCCCGCCAAGGCCTTATTGCTATGTTTTGGCACAATTATGGATCATTCCATTGCGACCAAATGACTTAGATGGCTTGGGGTCGATTTTCCCCCAGACCTGTCTTTTTCATATCGGCTCGGGGCTGGGCTACGTCTTACCGATGCCCTATTTCTGTACGATGGACAGATGAGAGCTTCCCCTTATGGTTTGTTTTTTTTTATTTTGTAGGTCTTTGCAAGTCATCCCTTCTAAGATTGTAGCATGTCAAGAGCTTATATCATCACAAGATGGCACGAGATGAGCGTCTTCAAGCAGAGAAGTTGATGGATGGATTAACCCGAGTTAGTTCAGGTCGATTTCTTCAGTCCGATGAGGCATGCTAGGAGAAGATAACTAAGTCATAGATCAGAAGCAGTGGTGCTAGGTCAGGGTTATGAACCCGACATGGATCTTCACAAGGAGAATTGAAACTTGCAGCAGTGGAACCTGTTCTGAGGTAGGGTAGACTTGAGATTCTAGATTCGATCAAGATTAAACGTCATCATAATGGAACCACCATTTTTTTGAAGTTCCCGGCATCAACTCACCAACTTGTGATATCGAGAAGTAGGGGACATATGTTGATGGTGATTTTCAGCCCCGAAAAACTGTGAAGCCTGAAGAGGGGTATGGGACATATGTTGATATCGAGAAGTATGGGACATATGTTGATGGTGATTTTCAGCTCCGAAAATCTGTGAAGCCTGAAGAGGGGTAGAAGAGGGTTTTTGGCACTTAACATATGAAAGTCCAAGATCTTCATGAGGATTAGAAGTCAGACAGAGGACCATAGCCCTAGGTGCAAACGAAGATTGACCCGAGGTCATCAGGAGATATGTTTGGTACCTGTAACAATGGGAGTGAGATTTGGAGTAAACCAACAAATGCACAATCATATACACCCGAGGAGGCTTATTAGAAAAAAAAAACATAAGAATGTGATCACTAGAAGATACAAGCTAGAAGAAAATGATAACAACTGAGACTGTCATCCATGGGAACTATTTCTCAAAATTTCTACATGCCATAACTAAACAACCAATAAGCTTAATATTGGCTTGACCCTTTTGAAGATGAGGTGAGGAAAGTAAAGGCATCTCTACCGACCCGACCTGGTAAAAGGAGTAATGAAGGGCGTCACCATTTTGAAAAACCGACCCAGAGATATAGGCCAGAGTTGTAGCACTATGCTCACGTATGGATGAAGTAAGCCTTAAAGGAAAGTTTGAGCCTCCCAAGAGCTGATAAGATAGGAGTAAGCAAGCGGCTGATGGGATAGAAGGGCCTCATGATTATTCACTAACACATGAAACGGCGTGAATGGCTGGGATGCAGGTTAGTATATGGGCAAAATGTGTAAGAGTTACCAAAAAATGGTGATTTAATATGGTTTTGATGGCAATGAGTGGTTGTGTCAGACAACAGAGCTACTATTTGTAGAGCGATTAGGGAAATGAGCCTAAATAATGATAGTAGGGTAATGTGGCTGACATCACAAATTGGTGAAATAATAGATCAGACGCACTATATAAAAAGGTTGAAAACTCCGCTTGAAGGGTTATTATTATTTTTCGAGCATATTTTAGCATTTACAAAACTTGTAAAAAGAGAGAAAAAGCTTAGTATAAGTGAGAGATAAGGAGTTCGTGTGACCCGAGGTGGTAATGAAAATTCTTTTCCCTTTTATTCTGTGGACGTAGGTTGGATCTATTTTGTCGAACCACGTTAAACCCTTTATCTTTTCTGTGTTTTCTGATTTACTTGCCAAGTTTGATTTGGTTCCCAACTAACCAAACAAATTCACTACTTGAGGGAGATTTTTTCGAGGAGTGGTTTTTCCCGAATTACCGCTAAATTGAAAAATAGCCGTAAATACAATTATCTTTTCCTAGCAATTATACAACAAACAAATCCAAGGTCTATAATTTTGTTCATATGATTACATAGTGTAACATCCCCTTAAAGAGATGCTATCGAGAGCGAATAGGCCGTACTATCCCACTGAGCCTATGACCTTCTAGCTCTGCTCAATACTACTAATCTTATCTCATTTATAAACTCATGCATAGGTACCATTTCCCAACTCAAAAACATGGAATGTATCTCAAATACTCATTCTACGTACTCAACATTACTGCAAAATATAATTTTGATAATGAACACTTCTAATACAATGACATACACAATCTCTACTATAAAACATGTATGACGCATGACTTTACTTAGACTCTGACTGCAATGCAGCTCCGACTCGACCTGGAGGACTCAAACCCTCTAATGATTACCATCAGTATCCATCCTTTCGAGCTCATCCTCCAGGTATACCAGCAAAATAAGAAACTAGGAGTGAGTGAGGGTTAGATCGTTTGAGCGATCTAGTGGGTGGATAATGAAATGAAAACTAATTCTTTCTGAAATTTCATTGTTCTAATTTCTTATCTAAAAACTTAATTCTTCTGAAAAGCTTTTCTGAATCTCTTTTATAAAACTCATCTCTTCTGAGAAATCTGTTTCTGGAAATCTATTTCTGAAAATCTGTTCTGAAAAGTCTATATCTGAAAACTCTATATCTGAGAAATCTGTATCTGTATATTTGAAGCATGGTGACGTTACGTATCTTCATTCCCCATACGCATAATCTGTCACTTAGGGGCGTCCCCTCGTACACAAATATCTAGTGGTCTTGGGGCGTTACGTCTCGTCGTTCCCCAAGCCTTAAATCTGGATTCGGGGTACGGATCTATGCTACCCTCCAGACTCAAAATCTGGGATCTAGGGACATCAATCATCTCTACTACTGAGCTGTATGTGCAAACGATATATGTATCTGTCAATTCCATATTTGAGTCAAATTACATATTGAGGTGGGTTTTTCCCCCATGCCTCCAAAAGTCATAAAACTCAACTTTGAAAATCAATTTTTCTCCAAAAACATCATAATTCCTAAAAAAACTGTAATAAAACTTATCTTCCAGAAACATGCTCTTTCTTAAAACAACTGAAATAAAATCTGGCCAATGTCATATGTGTTTAAGAGTACGTTTGACATCAAAACTTATAAGTAAATACATTTAGAGAGAATGGTTCACTCACCGATTTTGGAATCTAGCTGGCACATGTTTCGCTCCGTCGAAGAACTTGGGATTCCTGGTGATAATCTATAATCGGTAAACTTGGTTAGAATATAAGTTGTGAATATGTTTTAGAATTATAATAAGTTTCTCCATTCAAGCAATTTCCATTACTTCACGGCGTATCATACTTATATCATGATGTAATATATATATATATATACGAGCTGATACGAAACCTTTAGGGTGGCCTCTAATATGCTACTGTGAAACTGGAATGAACTAAAACCGATTCTCAGGATTTTCTGTTCATGCGTCGCGACGCTACCCCTAGGACGCGTGACGCTCACACATGGTAATGAACTAGTGAGCATCCTTTGTCTTCGCGTCGCAACGCAAGGGTTGGGCATCATGACTTCCACACACGTCGCGACGCTAATCACTGAACGTCACGACGTCCACCAAATAGAGATAAGACAATGAGCTTCCTCTACTTTTCGCGTCGTGATGCTAGTTCTTAGGCGTCACGACGCTCACATTCCAGAACCGAATAAGGGGTAATTTTTCTAGTATGTGTCGCGATGTCAAGGATGCGCGTCGTGACGCCAGTTTGTTTTCAGGACTCACTTCAACTTCATCTACATTCTCCATTCTACAACACTACTCAAACCCTAACCACAACAAATATCATCAACACTCCATTTTAATATCATCACAACCTTCCATTTTATCATCTCCAATTTGACTCAAAGCCTAGGGTTTCTTAAATTGAGGTTTCTCCAAATCTTTAATTTATTAACATAATAACTATATAATTATCAACAACTCAAGTTAATAATAAACTCCAATCATCAATTCATCAAAATAACAATACTTCAAATTTGGGTCAAGTATTTTCTTACCTTA